>JANHFT010003118.1:77278-95079 GCA_032467955.1 Pseudoxenodon macrops | reverse complement strand
ATGGTAGCAACAAGGGGGAAAAAGGGGGTGGGATTTTCCTGCAGCCTGTCTTTTTTTTTTTAGTCCGGCAGCCAGGAGGTGCACAACGCTGCTGACTCAGCTGATCAGTCGGCAGCAATTAAGGAGTTGAACCTCCCTGAGGTGACCAGGAAAGGGAAGGGCTGCCTCCCGTGCTGGCCACGCCACCCCTTCACAAGGGCTTATTTTTGGGGGAAGGCGTATATTTATGCCCACCTCAAAAATCAGCCTTGGCCTTATTTTTGGGACATGTCGTATTTTCGGGGAAACATGGTAAATGAATATGTGTAAAATAGAAGTACTGATGCAATTAGTATTTTCAGAAAAGAAAAAGGAGAATGACTTTTTTTTTTTTGAAAATTAGAAAACAAGCTGTTTGCCAACTTTCTAGCTCTGCTCTTCCACTTAGTAAAACTGAGAAGAAAGTGGGACGGTACTTCACTTATTCATATTTCTACTACAAAATCTATTTTGCATCTGCTTCCAAACCTCGTGAGCAGTAGCATATCTAAGTATGGTAAGGATGTAAAACATTAAGCAGAAACCCCAGGGCAGGAAGCACAGCTGAACAGGATGACATTACTCCCTGTGAACAACTGGATAATGCAGAACTTGCAGTAAGTGCCTGGACTACTGCCTCATTAGAAAATAGGGAGAGATTATGTTAGAAGAAGAATGAGAAAGGACGTTATTTTTGATCCACGATAAATAGGAAAATATCAATGTAAAGAGGGTCTTATGGTAGATACTTGGAGTACAGTATATGAGTTCCGTCTTTGGAAATAGTGGCATATTTTTAGGGATGCTGAAGAAGCTTACATTTCTTATTTCAAAGCCCTGGTCTGCAAGTTTTGAGAATTCAGTTTGTCAGTCAGTCTGAATTCTGAGAGAATGCTAGGACACAGACATATCTTTGACGAGAGTAGAAGGATGGGTGGATGGGGAATTAAGATTGAACAGCTGCATATTAATAAGGGCAAAGCAGCTTATTAAGGATCAGTTAGAGAAAAAATGCTTTTTATTAAGAGCCAACATATTTATCAATTAGTCAATTCAGTGAAAAATCCTTATCTTTTTTTTTCAAAATAGCTTGAAAAATGAAGGAAAAAGCAAAAATATAAGTACACTTTGATTTCAGCATAATATGCAAGAAGCTCTTCATTTTGTTGTTAAAAGAAATAAAATGTAGGCTGGATAATATTCCTCTATTTATTTAGAATTATTTGGCCATCCAACTTGCTATAGCAATTCTGGACAGTTAATAGATAAAAACATAACAAGAAAACAAAACAACAATTATATAGAACCTATAAGGATTTGCATATATGGGAATCAAAGCAATATATAGAAGAAGAGATGTAGTCCAAAGATGTAAAAAGGACCCATTAATTTTAGCTCATCAAAGGCTGTATGTGATGCAGCTACTTCAAAATCAATTTTATACTGCATAAACTTGCAGTGTCTGCATCAGTAGGCGTAATTAATCTATCCTATTATATCCTTGAGCATTAAGGCCATGCCTATGTGCTATAGTTTAAAAAGGTCATTAATAAATCAGTGTCGGAAAATTAAATTCTATCAGAATAATTGAATACACTGAATAAGCTTAGGTTGCAAAAGAGAAAATTAAAACGAGTCACAAAACACTATCTGCAAACATCTCATGATGTCATGCAGAAGGCATGAGAAGTAGCCACAGATGCAAACTGGAAAGGAAGCAGACTTTGCAAAAACATTAGTTATTAACAGTGTCAAGCAGTGGAACAGATTGCTTTAAGAAGTAAAAGGTCTCTGAGAGAATGTTTAAGCAAATGCTGTATGCTGTAGATCAGGGGTATCAAACTCACGTCATGGCAGTGTCACGTGACATATCGGGACTTTCCCCCCTTCGCTAAACCAGTTGTGTGCATGGCCAATGCATGATGCATCCTGCCTGCGGGCTGGGAATTTGACAGTCCTGCTGTAGATGCCTCCTCTACTGCACACTCTTTATTATGTGGAAGAGCAGGCAAAATGTTATCTGACAAATGGCGGACAGCCAAGAAAACTACCTGTATCCTTTATCACACAATTAATTATATACATGAATAAAGCAAACATCTATAATGTAAGATACATTTATCTGAAATATAAAGAAAAGCAGACACAGAATATGTACCTGTGGTGGGAGTACAGTGGATTACTGTTTGACCTGGTTCTTTCACTTCAGCGCTACTTAAATCATCTACATCTGGTGCACCTAGATTAAAAGGACCGAAAAATCAGACTTACAGAAATATTAAATTCTGCTTCATATATTTTATTTTTTTAAAATACAACTCAAGAAACTAACTTTTTTTTCTCGTCAAGTCAATCTTGACTCTAAGTGACTGCCCGGACAAATCCTTGCAGTTTTCTGGGCAAGATTTTTGAAAGTGAATTGCTATTGCTTTCTTACCAGAACTGAAAGAGGGGGGCAGGGGGGCTGGCTCCAAAGTCATCCTAGTTTTGTGCCCAAGGCAGTATTAGAATGCATGGTGTCCTAGCTTCTAGACCTGTGCTTTGACCACTACACCAAACAGCTTCTGTTACATTAAATTAGAATTACTTAAAACAAAGGTAAGCAACGGAATCCTCAGAGGCATTGCCATAAACCCCCATCAAAACTTCATTAAAAATTGTAAAAAGGTAAAGAATTATTAAATGAGAAGGTAACATTCAGTAAAATGTAGTATCAGGCTCCAGCATATTATTTTTTTACAAGAATGTGTTTGAATCCCTTAGATTATACAAGTATTCTTAAAAATAAATTAATGTGACATGTGCTACAACCTATGGCCCCTGCTCTGTTTGAAATCATAGGTTCCTGCCATACATGTTTGGAGGAAGCCAGGTTGGGAAAAGCTGGGATATAGTAAATCACAACATAACAGATGAATAATAATTATATCCCGAATTCCAGGGACAGAATGTCTCAATTTATGATAAAAGCCTCTAGGCATGATTGGGATAGAAAGATGGGAAATCTTTGTTTTCAATCCCAACGCATGAAGTCAGTAGCTAAGCACAGATAGATGAACAATTTTAAACTAGAAGTAGTTTCTCTCTGATTCAGTATTATTTAATTTCCATGTTTTCTGGAATATTGCTTAACTCAAATCTGCCCTTTGTCTATATATCTTAAAGCACTGACATTTTTGTCTCTATAAATCATCCTTCTGTGTTATCAAGTTTTTATTTTCATTTTGTGACTTGTATTTAGAACTCCAACAGCTATGCATTCTTTTCCTTTTAATTGTGATTTTTAATACTCAAATATGCTATTTCCAATACAACTTTATGACATAGGGCAGTGATGGCGAACCTTTTATCCACTGAGTGCCCAAACTGTAAGCGTGCGCATGCCCAAACTGAAAGGTGTGCATGCGCGGACATGCGTGCATGCACAGCAGAGACCCAAAGACCAGCTGGCTGGCGGGAGGCGGGACATCCCAACACCGGCAGTGCGGCAAGAGGTAAGATCTTTTTATTTCATGAGCTTCTGTTTTGTCATTTGCAGGGAAATAGAAGCTCATGAAAGAAATGCCATGGAGATCTGACTTGGGGCGACAGCGTGGATGCCAGCAAAGAGGGCTTTGCATGCCACCTCTGACACACGTGCCATACGTTCACAATCATGGACATAGGGGGTGGAAAATTCTCACTGCAGTGCAATTTCATTTTTTCCCTGTCACTGCCTACAGTGCCTCTTTATGGAAACCATACAGTACCATCTGATATTTCTCAAAATTCATGAACACAAAGAGAAAAGGTACACACATACACGTTGCTTTCCCTGGATTTGATAAAAAATATATTGTAATACAACTCTTGAATTTGCAATGGATTATTCATAAACCATTATCAAATTAAAATATATATTCATGCCTCTAGAGCAAATAGATAAAAATCCCAGATCTTACTCTTATGAGACAAAGTCCTTTATGGATGTTCCTATACATGCCAACCACATTTAATCAGATAAGGTACCATTTCTGTGAATTTAGAGGTGAACTATGTTTATACTTTGAGGAAAATAAAGAGGAAATGTTTTTGAATTATTATAGATAACTTTTTACTATTTTGCATATGGTATGCCTTCATGACAAACACTTTGTGGAGACCTACACCACTTTTTTAAAGTTCCAAATGAATAAACACTAGGTAATAAACAATCCAGGAAAGATAAGTTTTAGAAATTCTTTTAGACAGGGCAGCTTTTCAGGGGAATAGCATTTTTACATGGAAATATATTCAAGCATAAGCATATTATTACTCAGTTATCCTTCTCCAAAGATATAATTCAATTATTCCATGTAATAAAAATGATTTGGACCAGGCCCCGATATGCCATTGCTTTGGAATTTCTTGACCAGAAATATTATACACGTCTATACTCAAATCATGGCAAGCAAACATATGGATTACACAACTGCAGCTGATCTCAATCATAAAATGATATACTGTAGAAACAAAATATTCTACATGACTGTTTAAATAGGATACTATGTTCAAAGTATAAACATAGTTAACATCTGAATACATTAGCACATACTCTATTAACACCATTGAATCCTTTTACATTTTAAATAACCTGCATATGTTATGATTGTATCAGAGCACTCACCTTGATCATTTATGATTTCTCGACTCTGATTTTGAAGGCTGGGATCTTCAGGATTAGAATTCAAATAAGAGTCACAACCCCAGAAAGGGCAACATTGGTAGGCATAAGGAACAGAGAGAGATCTGAAAGTTTGAAGAGAATAATAAGGGGGGTGTATTTATTTTACTTAATGTAGTTGTATTTTGGTACAATTTGATTGTGGAACATAGCAATAAAGTTACAACAATAATGTATTAATAAATAAAATAGAACAATAAGGAAAATCATAATTATAGGCCCACAATAAAAAAGCATAACTTTCTATATAATATCTGACCAGAACTTAGCTGCCCGATTTTAAACCTGCTGCATTTCTTGAGGTTGTTTTAAGGACATCCCCATTTACAGTATATTATAGTAACTTATCAGGAAAGAAGTCATTGATGGTCTTCTAAAACATGATATGGTCACAGTAGGTTTTAGATTTCTGCCACTGACAGTCTAGCCATCGATATGACTGCTTCATCACTCAATTTTTCACTAAACCAAGGAGATTAGCTGTTTTGATGAAGACTCAAAACATGTTTAGGAGTCAATTAATCAGTAGCTTTAGTTGGTTGTTCCAGTCCGTCATACCAAAGGCCTCTAGTGAAAGATGGAATAACAAGCAAATTCTGGAAGTCACAGGATCCAAAAGCCATAACTGATGGGCCTTTATTTACTGATCCATCCATGATAAAGGTTTTCATGACAAAGGAGTAGCTACAGGTTCTTCCACTCATGGAATACTTTCCTCAGTGCAGAACATTTAGTCCAAACTGTTCCCTGATCGAGAAGTGGATATTACCTGAAACAGGCTAAAGAAAGTCACAATGACCATGAATTAGAGCTTGAAAATCTCAAGCACTAAGATAAGACTGAACACCATCTCTAAGACTAGTACTATTAGTTCAATTTGGAAAGTTCCTGAGCAGCAGGCTATCTAGTATACCATCAGGATTCCTGTCTTAATTTTCTCACTCTGCTCTAGATACATACACTCAGAATCCTTAGCCTGTATCATTTTAGGCTTTGTCATGAGGAATCCTATACAACGATGGGACCTCTTACCTTCCTGAGGCCCACTTCAGATCACAGAAACTAGGTAGGAATATCTGAGATTAGATGATACCATTCAGCTCACTCAACCAGGTGTCTGTCACACGTATTATCTTTTCAATCCAGATCAGATCATTTATGAAGTGGGCCTCGTTCATGTCCCATTTGGTATTCAACGGAAAAATTGATAAGATTTTCTTCCTTCCCCTCTTTAAGCAGCAGCATTTTTTGATACAGTTTTTCCCCCCTCAAAAATATGTTCTGACAAAAGCTTGAGGTTAAAATCAATGCTGAGAATCTCTAAACTTCTTGGCTTTGTTTAGAGAAAAAGGATACAGACTAGATTGATACAAGCTGAAAATTAAGAAAAACCTATCTAGATGTAATCCAACATTATTATGTTATAGTGTTGCTATCTTTAGGGAAGCAAGATGTTTTGTGAAATCATGTTGTTACCTGTGCATATTGAAATGAACATTCATCAAGTTGGCTGGAGAGCAACACCCTTGCGTAAGTGAATTCCCAGGAAAGCACAGCACTAAGCCCACACCTGTCATCCTTATTGTTCTCTCGGGTTACATGAAATTCTACATGTTGCAAGTCTGGATTTCCTGCACTGTGCCTCTCTAACTTAATTCAAGGAATGCCAGAACTATTTATGCATTCAGAATGGGTCAGATCCATAGTTTATATTATTTTTAATTATATTCTATCACATTGCTTTTGGTTATTAAAAAACAAATACTCCAATTAACCTTAAACATATAACAAATGAAAAATACCACCATTAGAACAGTTAAAAGTTATCATTGCTAACAGAAATAGGATACTAGATCAGCTTCTCTCTCTCCCCCCATCAACCAATTTCCAAGTAGCAGGAATACATCTGGCCTGCTGGGCTTATTCAAAATGAAGTTTCCATAGGAGATTTGTAAGGAACAAGAAGAAAAGCCACAACCAAGACAGCAGTCAGATAAAAGAAATCTTAGTCTGGGGCAGAAAGGTAATTTGAGAAAGTGTTTCGGACATGACCTTTCCTAGATCTTCTGAAGATATAAAAAGAGGAAAGGGGGAAGTACAGTCGGACTTGCAAGATTCTGTTACTATAACCTTATAAGTATTAAGTTGTGTGTTTCTGGGTTTTGTGTACCTTGTAGGATTGTCAAAAGTTATTAACAAACAACAGAGCCTTGCCTTTTATTTCTTCTGAACTAGTCTTAATCAAGGAAATAACTCAATTCAAGTTGACTTCTGTTAATGTTTGTGTATTTGGTATACTATACTTGTGTATACTTGTCATACTATTTTCTTGCCATTGTAGATTGAGCTGAAACAATGAATGTTGTTGCTCATTCAAAAGTATAATACTTTGGGCAAATTCATTCCCTGCAGTAATTATGCTGACAATGTCAGGGCTAAAAGATTTACAATGATCCACTACTCTTTCTTCCTCACTATATAGTTTTCCAACAGCTTCTCTTTTTTGCAACTAAACAGATGGTGAATTCTCCAAGTTAAAATATTTAAGGCCAAAATACATTTATCAGATTTATTTGGAGATTTTAGCCTTTCATCCCCCAGATAAGCTATGGAGAAAGGCTAAGCTACCAAAATTTGATTTGGAAAAGGCAGAAACAGCATAAGTCCATATTTAAATTTTTCACATACACATGAATGAATGAATTATTTTGTCTCAATTCTTCATAACATTGGACTAGTTTCCTACTAGTAAGGAGAATGCTAGAAGCTTTATAGTGATACATAACTAAAAAAAGAAAAATGGTTTGGGGGTGATTCTGAATTCAGTAGGGATTTTAAGTATAGAATCAGCATTATATCTCCTGGATGACTTGCATTTCCACCATCACCTTATTTTTTCTCTTTTTTTTAGCCCCAACCTGTGCTGTCCAAATTTGCCCATTTCTTACTAATTTCAACAGCATGATTTTAGGATGCTATAGGAGCCTCAGAAAGATGCTGGGTAACATAAGTGGCCCCCGCATTGTTAAATCTATGTTAAGTCACAGTTTCCAGGGTGGCAGTTCAATTCATTTGCTTGTACACCTTTCTTCTGCACATTAAAAATGTACGAATGCCTGCTAAGATACAAGGCTGTCTTAACTGAAGCGTTTGGGGAAAGCAAGTGTAATCTGAACAGAACAACTGTATAGTTAAAATATGAGGGTACCAACTTAATTATTGACTTACCTGAGTTTCGTGAAGTCTTTTGGTGATAATGTTTCTTTCAGTTCAATATTGCCTATCAGCTTAAGTTGCTTTAATCTACTCAGACCTCCAGTTGGAAATGAAGTCAATGTATTGAAGCTTAAGTCACTGAAGGGATGGTGAGAAAAAAAATAAGTATGAGAGGAAACAAAAATACTAAATACTTGAATTTGCAAAACAAAAACAGAAGAAATAGCAAGTAATACTACAATAATAAGATTCTACTAAAAAGCTGCAATCTAATTTTTTTGTTTACATTGTTTGTAGCCCTCCAGAAACTTACAAAGGCATATGCTTAACAAAAGCAAAAAAACTTAGCTGAGATATGAAGGCTAGTACGTACAAGATTATCTAGTGAGTTTCATGGCTAGTTGTAGTTTCTCTACTAGTTGTAGAGAAAGGAGAAAAAACACTGGAAAACAGTGCCTTTCTCTACCATTCCCCATAGCCTGTCCAGAAAGATACCAAGGTCAATGATATTGAAAGGTGCCAAGAAATCCAGATTCCCTTTCCCTTCAATATCAATCAAGGTTTTCACAGATGTTTTCATTAAAATGCAATAAAGTATGTGATAAGGTACTTTTTCACATTATTTTTTATTCTTTTTAAATGCAGGATGAATGGTTTTAACATACTGTGTAAAAGAAAATTTTCTGAGAAGTTATAAGATTTTAAGATTGGAAATGTGCACTATGCTAAACGACCTACTTACAGGTTGGTAATAGCACCAAGCGTAGTAAATGCTTCCTTGTTAACCCGGTGGATCAAGTTTCTGCTGAGATCACTGCAATTTTAAAAAGAACTATTGTGTTAGTGATTTACACTGACACTTTCAAATGGTCATTGCTTGCAGTTCAGTGATTACATTATGTTTTAGGTCACATTAAGTTTCTAACAGATAAATAACTTGAGTTTATCTGTATTTTACAATGTCATCTTGACAATTTTCTTTATCCAATTCTTTTAAAAACACTTAATTCAATGGAAAGCTTTCGTTTAGGGATGATAAAGGTCTAAGCTCCACACAGTATGAAACGGTAATATTTGCTCTCTGTTCTCTAGGGCACCAAATTACCTAAATCAGAATGCAATTACATCTTGAAAGCTAGAACATGAACACCTTTGTTGCTAGAAAAGGACACAAAACTCTACTCCATAGAGGAAAATACCTTTATGGACACCAGAATGGAAACTAATGTTAAAAATGATTTTTCCTTTTTATTTAAATTCTCTTTTGAATGACAAAAAGGTTAATTTAACCAGTTGCTTCCCATCATTGGGTTAAGCCATATGCTATCAGTTTAATGGAACAATTTCCCTATAATATCTGCATGTTATCTCAGCCTACACTGCTTTATGGAAATTGATATCAAAGAGCTGATTACCAACTGTATGTGTATGTGTGTATTATAAATTTCTTAAAGTCAAGTCTTCTGCTATAAACCTGTACTAAAAGCTGGTACTGTCTGTAGCCACTAAGTGAAGGAATCTGTAATTCCAATGCATTATGAATTATTTTCATCTAAATCTTTATCAAGAACAAATTATTATTTACTAATCCTGTCAGAAGTCAACATAGGTTTATGTGTATTTGATTTACTTTGCAGAAAACCAAATCATGGAACATCAGGACGCATATGCTACACAAGATATATCTTTAGGATTCAATTTGTCCAATAAAATATTTCACAATATCATATTTGTTTACTTATTATCAATTTGGTGAAACTTTTAGATGGGCAAAATGAGTAAGGAAGGGGTTGTATTTAGACAGATTAAATACATAATGAGAAGTGGTTTGGATTTAGACTGATTCTGAATGATAATTTATCACTGTTCTGTCTTATTTACAAAATTTGGTAGATCCAGGTAGCAGTATCTAATCTGATTTTTTTCTATTGCTACCCTAATCTTTTTTTCTTCATTCAAATGTACATACAGATTTACATATTTAAAATATTAAGGAGGAAAAAGGGGAGGGTTTATGTAATTAATTTTGATTGGTATCACTGATACCACCCCAAGTCTGAGATAGGAAGCCAATAAACATTTTACTGGTTTTTGTTTTGCTTTGGATAACCAGCTTGTCTTCCAAAACTGAATACAACAATTCACTCTCAAACTTCTCTTAACTTAAAGACATTTGTAAAGAGAAAGTATACTTACAGAGTATGCAAAGATGTTAGTCCCTGGAATGTATCTTCTTTGATTCCCTCAATTTGGTTATGCTGCAAATATCTGAAATGCAGTAATTAGTTATGTAGGAATATTTCATCAAGAAAAGCTCCACATCTGATGCTTCATTATATTCTGATGAAAATGTCACTTAACACTAATTATTGCTTATAAAATAGTGTGAAAAACCAAACTAATGTCTTTGAGATAGGAAGAAGAAATAAAATCCTTTTATCTGATGCTTTTATAACGTAACTGAAAATGAATAGAAATGATTCTGAGTCATGACCTGCAGTGCTTTTGGCAAATTTCTGTTCCTGTCTGAAAACAACTTGGCATACATTTGCATCCAGTATAAGCTTGTAGCACTGTCTAAAAACAAAGACTGGAGCACTGAGAGGTTAATACTTCACCTCCTAAGAGAATATGAACAATCCATTCGATCACAGAAAGAATGTGCTATATCAGGAACTGACAGAGGAAGTGACTCTCCAAAGAGAAGAAACCCAAACAAAGGAGAACATGAAGTGAATAATGACAACCAGAAGTAAGAAATATATAAAATATCCTATACTTCTACAACTCAGGAACATCTTTGGAGACCTTGCTGAAGCTAAAGAAAGAGGCTAAAAATGAAAGAATTAAATTTAACAGAGACAGGAAGGAAACAGAAATTAACTTCACAGTATTGTATGCTTCCAACACTAATTACAACAGATCATCTTCCACAAGAAGAATACAGGTTTAAGCACAACCACTTCCTGTGAATTATAAACTAATTAAACTTTTTAAAAATTTGTTTATTTTAAAAGCTCTGGGCAGCTAACAATCAGAAATATCCCTATGTTTCCCTCCACCCTAATAATAAAGAAATACTTCAAAAATAAACCATCCACAAAATAAACCAAATATACAATCATAATTACACAAAAGTGAACAAAGAAAACAACATTTCATTGAATAATGTGGTCACATTTGTGTTGATAAATCTTCTCCCAGAATACATAAATTCTCAAGATTCAAATTAACAATTATCGTTTTTCCCCTCACTTGTTACAATAACCAGATCTTAATTGCTGTCCTGAATCCCAGAAGGGAAGGAACAAGCTAAATCTCTGTGGGGAAGCCATTACAGAGTTTGGGAGCATTTATTCAAAAATGCCACTTCAGATGGATATAAATGATTTGGACAGTGTTGATACTATTCAATCTTACTGGGCACGCAGATACAATAAAACTGGTCCTGAGAACTACAGGCAAATCAGAAGCCAACCAACAACCAGTGCAATGCCTAAAGCAGAATGTTCCGAGTATATAAGGATATACCATGTATATTCAGATGCGTGGGCCACACTTTGTACTATCTGAACCTTCTGAATGCTTTCCAAGGGCAGCCTCAGGTTGTAGTCCAAGTGGGAGATGCCTCTGAGCAGGGTTATCTGGCCCAGAATTATTCAAAATAACCAGCTCAAAAAAAGATTTCTTGAGCAGGATGTATACATCAACTTATTCCAGAGATAATGGAAATACCCCCTCACTCAAAGAAGTATAGATTGCTGCTTGAATCCATTCTCCTGCCATTTCACAAGAGGCTTTTTAATAAACCACGAGATGGTAGAACTGCATTGGATTTCCTTATGATTCAGACTGATTTCAGATCCCCATTAGTACTGTCCAGTTAGAAGTCTAATGCTCTTTGAATCTGAAAAGTTCTATTGATCAAATGCTATGACAATCCTTCATAATTGCTCTTCAGATCTTCTTGGCAATCATCTTTCCTTATAAGGGAACAAGTTGACTTAGAAAGGGCCACTGGGCGGCATTCAGTAGACACAATGATAATGGCTACCTTTTTGCCATTCAAATTCTCACATAGGCTCAAACATGTGCTGTTACCACTGTCTGACTAGAGTCAAACTTGGCAGTTCCTCTTCCTGCCCTAGGCATTCTCTGTAATGCCTATGGAGATTCACAGTTATCCAGGTCATGGTGGTCCCAAAGATGCTTTTTCAAGAGGCACCTGCTTATTTTTTTGTTTGTTTGTTTGGAGACGTTTCACTTTTCATCCAAGAAGCTTTTTAAGCTCTGGCTGAATGGTGGGAAATGGAAGGATTTATATTCCTTGCAGACAGCTGGTCATTTGCATTCCTTTTAGAGCGTCATTGAGGTCACAACAGAGGGAGAAGGATATGATATCATCTATCTCCAGTCTACAACGCAGTCCTTTCAGCAGTTCCAAGGCGGCTCCACATCCATTTGCACTATTCAGGTGACCCTAAGGACACAGATAAACCTACAAATCCCCTCTAATGCTTCTTCCCAAACTCCTCCGTTTACTGAAGAGCTGGACTGGATCTGTGAGGGAGCAGCTGCTTTGGTGCAGTCTGGTCAAGCACTATATTTGCTATTTTATTCTAATGGATAAGATATTCTAATGGTCTCAGCCAAACAAATATTAAGATACTGGACAGTCACTTGTCTGAAATGGTATAAGTCCGTGATGGTGAACCTATGGCATGCGTGCCAGAAGTAGCACGCTGAGCCATCTCTCTGGGCATGTGGAGTCATTGCCAGTTGCTCTTCCAGGTTCTGGTGAGCCGGCCACCTGGTTTTCTTCATGGGCACACCGGAAACTGGAAGAGCAGCCACACATTGCACATGCCTGCTCAAGGAAGATGATCTTCCTGTTTCCAGCGCACACATGTGCATTGGCCACTTGGTCTCTTGGTTTCTGGCGCACATGTGCGTGTGAAGACTAGCAATGGCAATGGCCAGCTGGCACACTGTCTCCGGTGTTCCTCCTGTGCAGCCCTGCTGTCCCAAAAGAACAGCAGCAGTGGAAGCAGCAGGGGTAAGGGCAAGAGCAACTAGCCGGCTCGGGTGCACGTGGCAGCAGAGCAGTATTTGCTGGCTGGACGGGTGGCTGCCCCGCCCCTGCTCCTTCCCCTCGCTATGTTGGACTTCAACAAGTTCAAGCAGCAGCTAAATGAAAACAAACAGGGTAAGCAAGCATGGTTGGGGGCAAGTAAGTCAGCCGGGTTCAACAGCAGAGAAAGAAAAAGAAGGGTTGGGAATCCTCATGTGCCTGACCGCCATCTCTTCTTCACCATCCCACTCCCTTCACCTAATTTGGTGAGTCTGAAGTGGTTTGTGGAGGGGGGGGACGAAGTGAGGCCCCAGAAGAACAGCAGTAGCAGCAGCTGCAGAAAGGCAGGAGTGACCGGCCGGCTTGGGCACATGGGGCAGCAGGGAGGGGAGGGGGGCAGAAGCGACCAGCCAGCTCCTCCTCCTCCTCCTGCCAACCTTGCGCTCCGGGCAGCGTCCAGCATGGCAAATTTCAGGGACTTGCCCTGAACATCAAGGGCCGCATTTGCAAACTAGGGTGCATGGTGTGGTACTGTGTGTGTGTGTTGCGGTGGTGTGTGTTTGTGTGTGTGGCATGACGGCTTGGAGATTGCAAGCCGCTGCACCATTATTTGGAAGGCTGCTTTCTTCACTGGCTCTGCTCGAGAAGGGCGAAGACTACTGGGTCACTTCAAGGGCCCCGGCAATGCCTGACTTCCTGCTGCTGCACAAGATACAAAGGCAAGTGGGCTGCCTTTGGCTCCCACCAAAGCCGGTGATTGGCCAGCTCCTCATTTTTCCTCCGAGCGTGGGTGAGACTATTCATTGGCGCTCGCGTGGTAGGCAGCAGATTGTGGCTCCACTTTTGGCCTGCGGGGCGCAGCCAGAAGGAGGCACCACTGCATAAGAGGTAGGAGTCAGGCCGAGTGGGGCAAGCCAGCTTGCAATCTCTGAGAGACAGGGCACGGGGTGGGCCGTGCTCACTTGTGCCCAGAGTGGAGCGTTGGTCCAAGGGTGGCGCTTGGCCATCTCTTCTTTTTTCATCCGAGTGCGGGTGAGGCTGCTCATTGGTGCTCGCATAGCAGGTGGCAGATTGTGGCTCTGCTTTCAGCCTGCAAGGCACAGCCAGGAGGAGGAGGTGCCACTGCGTAAGATAAGACCGAATGGCGGTGGGGTTGGGAGACAGGCTGAGCGGGGCAAGCCAGCTTCCAGTCCCTGAGAGAGGCAAGCCATGGGGGGTGGGCTGTGGTCGCTTGTGGTCCAAGGATGTCTCGCCAGCAGCAGCAGGCTGGGGGACTTACTCCTCTATGGTCCTGCCGTCTGTAATGGCTGGATGCTGACCGCAGTGCGAGGCTGGCAGGAGCCGCAGCTGCTTCTGCAAAGGCAGACAGTTCACAGCAGCAAAGGTTGGTCCAAAATAGTGGGGTGCATGTGCAGTGGACGCACACATGCGCAATGCGGGGCTCATGCATGGTGCAGGGCAAATGCATGTGGGGTGCACGTGGGGAGAGTATGCGCATACACATTCTCATTCCATTATGGTTGGTGGCACGCAGGAACACGGGAGCGCTGTCATGCACACACTTTTGGCACACGGTGACGAAAAGGATCGCCATCACTGGTATAGGTTCTCCTCTTTGAGTACGAGGTTTAACTAGAAGACCCCCAAGGTCCCTTCCAGCTCTATTCTGATTGATTGAAATATGGAAATCAAACAAAACAGAAATCACTAACAAATTAGATCCAGTCTAATCTTTACTTACATTTCTTCTAGGGAACTGCAACCATTAAAATGTGGAAGTTCTTTTATATTGTTGTAAGACAAATCCCTTAACAGGTAGGAGAAGAAAAAGAAAGAAAAAAGCAATCTTAATTTATACAAAATTGTTCAGTTTTTATTTGAGCTTTGTCAGCAAACCATCCTCTTATAATATTGCTATAACAATTTTTCCTAGTTTTTTTCTTAAGAATGATATTATTTCCATTTAACTTAATTCAGAAGGACAGAACAGAAATAGAGTACTTAAATTCAGCAGTAGTTCATAAAATTAGTACAGTAAACGTATTTATAACAGTGTATTCTCTGTGGGAATAACTTAAATAATAAATTGATGCACTACATTAAAGATTGCAGGATTAGCTATTTTCTTAAAAGCTCTCTTTATTTAGCAATTGCAAGCCTCACAATTTTAATTAAATTTAGAAATAAACCACAATAATTTATTAGAAGTTACCATCTATTCATTAACTAGATATTTGCTGTTTCCTAGCATACCTAATGTCATTGGGATGGGACTTGTTATAAACTACAGTATATAAGACAGCCCTCTCATATTGAACTGAATAAAAATGTGAACACACCTGGTTTTTAATTAAGGTTTTCTTGTTTTTTAAGTAATCAACTAACTTGTAAGCTGCCTAGAATCGACTTTGGCAAGATGTGTAGCATAATTTTAATAAACAAACAAACTATACTCAAAATTGTTTTGATGTGTTTTTTGTACCCCAAAAAACAAACTATTACCAAATTTACCAACATCAAATTGATTTTCTGACACTGTGATCCCTATTTATAAAAATAGACTAGAATCAGAAGTTATGTACTTACAAAGTCCGAAGTATCTTTTGCTCTTGGCATAGACCAGTGGGAATATTACTTATTTTGGCACCTGTAAAAGTTCTGTTGAATAAAATACGAATATCTGTAAGAACACTGGAAACAGAATTTTTAAAAGTAGCAGATTTTCTAGAATGCTATAAATCACACGAACCTAGTTTAGCTAGGTGTAGTAGAAGTACTGATGTATACACTTAAGCCACTTCATAATAATAAGTTTCTTATTAAAACAAGCACCATAAATATATCTTTGCCTTGCAAAAAATTTTGTCTCTGATTTTAATAAATCAAATATATATAGCTGCCCAACACACCAAAGGTGACTCTGGACAGTGCATAATAAACAGGTAAAAATGACATATAAAAGTCGCATATGTATAAAAATTACAAAAAAATCACAGTGACAGTAAATACTATAAAAACAGAAATACAAACCCTAGGTAAAGAGGGAATAAATGGAGCTCATCAATGGAGTCATCTAAGCCAACGGACACCAACAGGTGGTCGATGGACCACTGGTGATCCGTAAGAAAATTTTGGTGGTCCACAGAAAAATTATTTGCATTTTTTATATTGCACTAAACCACAGGTCCTCAAACGATGGCCCTGGGCCAGATCTTTTTGTCAAAGGGGGCAGAAATTCTGACTTGGGGGTCTGCTTCAGCCTCCTGGTGCAGGGCTTTGGGCGAAGGCTGGAAGAAAGTGCTGCTGGTGGCGAAGAGCCAGAGGGCCTTGTTCTAGTGGGACCATCTCAGCCCGCTGAGCCTCCAGGTGCCAGTACCTTGCACTTCCACTCCCGCAGGTCTTCCCACTGCTTGGAAAGCCTATGCTCATAGTCCTCAGTAAGGTGCTTCTGCTGAACCTCCTTCTCGGTCAGATCCAATTTGAACTGAGCCAGATGTTTTGCCAACTCTTTCTCATGGTGGCTGCTTAGCTCCAACAACTGTTCGGGCACTAAGGAGGAGGGGCTGAGAGGGGAGGAGCAAGTAGAGGCCGGCAAGGCACTCAACATGAGTGACATCGAGTTGATCATGCCCACCCATCACATGACCACCTAGCAATGCCCACCCAGTCAGTCATTAGGTAGATCATATTAGTGCTACACGGGATTTACAATTATGAATTTAGTGGTCTCTGAGGTCCAAAAGGTTGGTGATCCCTGATCTAAGTAATGGAGCCATCTAAGTATGTCTCCAATTCCATGGAAGCTCCAGGCCTGATAATATAATCAAGTCTTGAGGGTCTTCTGGAATATCAAAAGGGATGGAGCTAACCTAATTTTGAGGGACACGACAGCAGAAAAGGCATGTCTCACAAGACCCATAAAATGTAGGTACATAGCTGATGGATTGCTTTTACTAGTTATTTCATTTTTGAAGTCTGACAGTAAAATACTTACAGACTCTCCAGATTGATTGTTCCTGTTAAATTAGGAAACCATTGCACCATGTTGGCTCCACGAATGACTCTGAAGAAAAACAGAAATGTAATACATCACAGCTTCACTGTTTAACAGAAAAGCCAGAAAAGAACACAAGGTTTTGTTAACGTTTTTTGCTAGTGTTTTGTACTGAGGTGGCTTTCTCTTTCTCACTAACATTTACTAATGCCAAATTTAAGCCATGGGGGAAGGTTATATATGTATGTATCCATGTGAAAAAAAAACTTTGTTTGTACTGAATTATAATGACGAAAATATGAAATATTTGTGTTTGCCAGAATTTGGATTTCTGAGAATGCACTAATATCCTGCAGATGATACCGTAGTCAGTTTTGAAACCAGCTCTATTACGAAACTGAATGTATGATGCAACTGTTAAGCCATTCATTTTATTGTTATGTACATCTTTAAGTTTTATGAGATTACTGCTAAAATTAAAAAATACACATTTAACTGCTATTCATACATTTATGGGATGGAGAACAACTTATAAAAGAAACATAGTTATTCTTAAAATGATCACACTTTATTTTAGAAGTTCAAGTAACAGATCGAAATAATTCTGGAATTAAATGAAGATTCATTTAACTTGAGCAATAATATAAAACACACACTCAAAATTAAACAAATTTCAATGTAAGTAAGAATTACAAGCATTTGCTTGTATTAAACCTCGTAATCTTCTTTGCAATATTGCAACATTAACCAAATGTTTTAAAAGGTTTCTTTCTTCTTTTAAAATGTTTTCCTTTGTTTAC
>JANHFT010003118.1:47759-63623 GCA_032467955.1 Pseudoxenodon macrops | reverse complement strand
GCAAGCAGGTGGTGGGATGGAGAGAGTGGGGCTGATGGGCTTACTGCCTCCTGCACCCCAAAAATAATAAGACCTCCCCGATAATAAGACCACAGCCATATTTGGGGGTTCAAAAGAAAATAAGACCCTGTCTTATTTTCGGGGAAACACGGTAGTGAGAAAATTATATATTGATCCTATTCATACCACTATATAGCCAGTATGCCAGCTAATATTCTACTAAAAGAAATAGTTTGTGTGTGTGTGTGTACATGTGTGTATTGTGTATGCATATTTGTCTATCTATATTCTCCAGTATGCTGACAAGAGAATCCAGGAATGGGTTATCTCGTAGCTCATTGGAGTGAGTCTGTCAGAGCTGTGAGGACATGCCTCCGTTGCTAACGGTCCCTAGCTTTTGACTCAGTCTCATCAGTCAGACAGACAGACGTGTTTTAATTCGATCTTAGTTTACTCAAACAATTAATTTCTGGATTCTTCTCAGCAAGACAGGAGACTGTTTGGAAAGACTCCATTCTGCCAGCTGGCTCCTAGTCTTGGCCGGTGGAGACGCCGGACTTGATTCCAGCATGAAGAGCCTGGGCTCGATTCTGCTGAAGGCTGTGGATTCGGCATGTCAGATTGACTGGTTTGGGTTAGTGTGAATGAGCACTGCTCAATGCTGCTACCACAGGGGCTCAGTGAAGGGGACAGAGTTTCTGCCACTACTCGTTGTCCAGCTTGGTGTGAAGAGCAAGGCTCGACCCCGTTAAAAGTCAAGGGAATATGCAGCTGCCAGGCAAACCTAAGGGACTCTGCTAAAGGCGCAAACCCCTCAGATCAACAATCAAAGCCCCTTTAGCCTCTCGCTGTCAGCAAAAGCACTTTGAGTCCCTGCTCGGTCTCCGGGCACATTCCTCAGCACCAGGAAATTGCCACGCCTATAGCAGCAGTGTTCCAGTCGGAATGAGTCTGCTTGTTGGGTCGATTTAAAATGGAGGAGACTGCAGTCGCTTGTGGCAGCAAAACCATGGCTCACAGGGAAGAATCAGCCTCTCCATCTGACAATCATGGCTCTAAAGACAGTTCCTCAGAGCCAAGGTATGCGGTGAAGACGGCGGTCTCAAAACTTAAAGCAAAGGCTGTTGCCTCAAGGAAGGCCTCCAAGGCCGAAGAAAAGGACACCAAACAGCATCAGAAAGCCCTAGATTGACAGATCACTAAAGGGCAGAAGGAGGCTGAATGGCGGAGTCAGGTAATGTTAGGGACAATCCTGTCACTTCCCGCCAAAATTACCCATAGCCATTTAACTGTCAAACTGAGGCAAGCCAAGTAAACAGGCTTACATACAGGCCTGGTCGCCAGATGACACTGAAAAGCAATCAGCCATGCAGAGCCTTACGTTGCCTGTCAGCAATGAGGCATATTTGAATTCCCTTGCAAATCTGCTCTAACAGCAGATAATTGGGAACAGACTTTGAGGAAGGTGAAGCCTGCCACAGAAGCAACATCTCCCGATCCCTCCAGGCAGAGCCAATCTTCAATCTTGGAGGAGGAAGAGCAGAAAGACCTGGACCTTTCGGAGGATGAGGGTTTAGCACCAGACCTTCTGGCCTTCACAGGGCTCTTCCAACCTTCCCTTGTTCAAGGCAAAAAATACAGCCCGCTTTTCTCCATGACTTTTTGAATTAGGCAATATGAACATTAAAAGAAACACATATTAAATTATTTCAAAATTTTAGAAAGTTGCACCAGAAATTTAAAATTATTGAAGTTGAAACAAATTGTGTGCTACAGCCCCAGGATAAAGTGACCTGGCTAATCTTAACAACCATTTATTTTTATCTTTTTCTCAAGAATGAGACAAAATGTCATCATGTCCATCTAGTAACATCAGTGACAATCTGTAAATCTGTGAAATAAAATGTGGCTCTTAGCTTCACGAATGTTCCCAGCTTAACACATGCAGTAAGTAGCAATAATTTCTTAGTGGTTAGAACAGGACATTTTTATAAAACAAAGAGTTGGTACTATTTTCTTGTTTATATGTCCAAATTAAGCAAACTAGTTAGTAAATGTTTGATAAGCTGGGATCATGAATTGGATATGGTACAAAGATACCACATCTCCTTAGATGATCTAAGTCTCCCCTAATGATTTTTGGGAATCTATGCTTAGCTACTTTTAGGAATTCTGAAGTATACTTCTGATATAGTGGCAAGGACTGGAGAGATGAAAGGGTTTTTATTGTTTATTTTTTGGCTTTTCAGCTGTCAAATTACACAAGGCAAAATATTTTTCCCTATCATTGAGATATTCCTGGCACATGGTAAGCACAATAATTTGTTGCATATTTTATATAAGTTATGCAATCAATATAGTACAGTTCCATTTAAAACTGAGGTAATTAGACACTCCCATATTGCCTTTGGCCAACGCTATAACTGCACTATGTCATCACTGGAATCACAATTAAAATAATTACTGTGAAAAGATCTCGTGCAAATGGTATTTGAAGAAATATGTTTTCTCTCTCATTAGCACAGTATCATTACTCTTCGTTACTAAATTTTAAAGGAATTCTTCAGCCAATCTCCTTCACTCATTTATTTTCCATACCACAATGTATGTTAGATTTAATACTTACAGCTCTTCAAGATAAGGGAAATTCTTGAAGGCATTCTCTGGTAATCTTGTTATATTGTTCATACTGATGTCCCTAAATGTGGAGAGAGAGAAAACAAAACAAAAATTACAATTCTGTGATAAAATTATTTTTATCAACTAAGTTAAAGTATTAACAGAGTTATTTGTAGCTCAGGGTTAAACTATGAGGTCCCTGGTGTTCTCTGAGCTTGGTTGTTTTCTTGCAGCCATTTCATTACCCAGTTAGATAACTCATCAGTGCTAGTAGGGAGTGGGGTTTGTTCTCCACAAGAAAACAAGCAAACCCCACTCCTACTAACACTGATGACGGTTACCTAATTGGGTAATGAATCATCTGCAAGAAAACAACTAAGCACAGAGAGCACTAAATTAAAATAGCTGAAAGAATATTGTAACCTAGCATAATAATGAAAATATTAAATGGCAAACCCTAAACCAAATAAACAAAAATACATATAAAAAACCCTGAGTATTTATTTGACAATTCAAAGGCCTTTTGAGTGTCAATTTTAGGAATCAACTATTCACAAAAGGAAGACAGTACTGGGATTTGAGAACATACACATAAAACATTCTTCTCAGGCTAATTGGACAATTGAGCGTATCCATGGCATGGAATAATAACTGAGTGTTAGGTAGCTGAGGTGGAAAAACAGAACAAAGACCAGAACAAAAGAATCAGAACAAAAAATTTGTCTGGGTAGAGTAGGAAACAATGGTTTTGTAATAATCAATTTAGATTTCTTTCCTTCCTCTTACTTTAGATATTTACTGAACAACCCGGTAAGTTTGAGGTGAGCACCTGTATCTTGTATCTTTCATATACAAATTTAACAAGCATCAGATGTAGAAGAACTTAAAATCAGTGGTGGGATTCAAGTAATTTAACAACTACCCTAACAATTTCTTCCAACAACCAGTTTGCCAAACTGCTCAGGAAGTTAACAACCTGTTCTCCCGAAGTGGTACAAACTGGCTGAAAGGACGTAGTTGTATATACTTCACCAACTCAGAGCTATAACTGCACTGCATTCCTTTGATTGTAGTTATCAGGACACATATACAGACATGAACTCTGCATGTTATTAAAGCTATTTTTGTATTACTAGTGAAAGTTTTTTTTAAGTGAGCCCCATGAATTTAAACATGCATAGCAATCTCTTCCTTTAAAAGAAAGCAAAAGCAAAAGCACAGATAGATCACATTCAAACCTTAAAAATTAAGCCCCTCAAGCTGATAAGTATATAGTAAGAACATGTCTCAGCTCTACCATGGTCATACTTTTATGTAAAACATATTTTTTTTAAAAGCTCCTCAAGATAATTGTTTAAACAGACTTGAATTTCAGTCCACAAACAGATGCAGACAAGTGCTTACATGACAGCTATGCAAAGCAATTTGTTGGTTTCCTCTCATAGGAAGAGAGACTGAGTAGGATAGTTTTCCTTGTGGATGATCAATTACTTTTAATGTTAGAAGTCACATCACTGGGAGGATGAAAAAGGAGGCTAGTGACCCAAAGTTACAACAGTATTTATTTAAATGAACAGGTTCAAATGAGTAAATCTTTCTTATCTACCTACTTAACAATCTGAACAAATTCTAGCTATCAAATAAGTATTCTAGTCCCATCTTAGCCACGAAAGCCCACTACATGACCTTAGACCAGTCACTCTCTCTTAGCTCAACCCACCTAACAGTCGCTGTTGTGTGGAAAATACTGGTAGGAGGAGGAAGGTGTGTTGGATATATTTGCCACCTTCAGTTAACTGTAAAAATAATAAAGGCGAAATACAAATAAATTAAAATAAATACAACTTAATTTTAATTGCCTTTGCTATTATTATGTTCAGAAAGCCCTTAATGTACTGGCATGTTATTCTTGTCTTCCCCCTTTCTCACTAAATAATATCAACTAAAGCCATAAATTAAAGTCACAGAAAATTCATATACTGTATGATCAGAAGAGGGATGATACCCTATGCTCAAACTGACAGTCCCTCCCATTACTTTTATTTAGATGCTAAAATGCGTAAAGAGTCATATAAAGACCAAAGAGATAAATGAATTGCTGAAAAAAATAATACCCCCATTTCACCTTCCGTGAAGTTCAGCCAAATAAAAATGAAACTTCCTCAAAGCATAACTTTATGTCATTCAAATCTTCTAGAAAGATAAAAATAATAAATGCTGACAACAGACGGAATCAACATAATGTATTCCCGGATTCCATCTTGTTTCATGCATGAACGCAAGCAAGATAAAATCAAGATTGAACCAAGGTTGAAAAAGATCGATAGATCAAAGAACCATAAAGGTTTGAGAGATAATCTTCCCTTATAGGACATTGAAAACAATTTTTAATACTGATAGGGACTACCGTAAAAGCAACAATACACGAGCTCACAATAGATCAGGGGTCAGCAACCCATGGCTCTGGAGCTACATGTGGCTCTTTCATCCCTCTGCTGCAGCTCCTTGTCACTCAAAATATGTGTCACCAACTGCCAATGTGCGACACCTGCCAGCATGCAATGTATTGAGCTTTTTGAACCCTGTTAGGCAAACCATGGATAAATCCAAGAAGTTTCAGAAGAAAACAGAATCTTTAATTCAACTACATATGCTAGTTTTGTGGCCACTCAGGAAATAGTCAGACACAGGAGGTTTTGTGGCTCCCAGTATTTTCTTTTCTGTGGGAAATGGGTCCAAATGGCTCTCTGAGTGTTTAAGGTTGCCGACCCCTGCAATAGATACAAACTTAACGTAAACTGCTCCAAACTTTATTGCAAAAAAAATTGACTTCAGCAACAAAGTAGTCAATGCGTGGAATACAATACCTGACTCTGTAGTTTCTTTCCCAAACCCCCAAAACTTTAAGCTTAGACTGTCTACCATTGACATCACCCCATTCCTAAGAGGTCTGTAAGGGGCATGCATAAGTGCATCAGCATGCCTACCATCCTGTCCTAATATCCCCATGTATTTGTTAAATATCATGTACTCATAACCATGCTTGTACATATTATATATTCACAATCATGTTTATTCTTTGTCTATAATCTTATAGACGCTTGACAAAATAAAATAAAAAGTTCATTGAGTTTGTAAACACACTTCTTTGAATCCACCAGCACCCCAGTTTTCTGTTTGGATTCAATCTTTTTTTTTTTTTATTGGGATTATTTTTTTATTCAATTCACACTCACTCACTCACTTATCCATTCATTCTTAATCCTATCTCTTCATTTACTATGGATACTTTTTAAAGTATAGTGGTACCTTGGTACTCAACTGCTTTGCAACTCATCAAATTTGCTACCCAATGCACTTTGACTCGAAAACTTTGTCCCTGTACTCATGGTTTGTTTGATACTCAACGTACAAGCTATAACTTGTTGGTGCTGGCTGCCTTGGGATGCATTACAGTACATTATTTCTTATGGGAAAAATTTATTGGGTACACATAATTTTTGGTACTCATCGAACCTCCCAGAACCAATTAACTATGAGTACCAGGGCATCACTGTATCCCATTCTCATTCATTTTCCTTGATCATTAGCAGTTCACATTTCATAGAGAGCTTAAGCTTGCAATATATCTTTATATTCCTAAATAACTACTTGAATCGCCTGATTTTCCCAACGCTTGACAACTATTTCAGAAACCAACAACAACCTATTTTAACATTTCAATGTTGCACCACCAAATTCTGCATTTTAGCATTTAACTTTCTCACAGCACTTATTACTTTCTTTGCATCTTTTTTTAACAGTAGCATTCATTTCAATTCCATCTTTGTTTTATCTCTATCATTTCCATATAAATCTCTAACATCCTCCCTCCAGCATTTCCTTACTATGCTTTCACCGCAAATTATCTTCTACTGCCACCATTCATTGCAATACAACACTAAATATTGTAAAGGGAAAACCTTATTTAACACACATTAATTAATGTTGATTAAATTTAATCCAGTTCACAATATCATTTTTTCCCACTATGCCCATTTCTCAACTTTTCTAAAAGTACAATTTAATTCAACCAGACCATATTGTTCAATGCAATTAAATGGCTCCCTTGAGGAATTCAAGTCATTATGCCTTCATGAAATAAGGCAAAGGGGGTGGGGGGTGGGGTGAATTCCCTTATGAATGGCAAAGATCTAATATGCATGCAAACATTATTTATTATTTTTCTGTAGAAATGTTTTACAATATGAATTGTTACAACTAAAAATATTCATAGGTAACTAAAAAGAACAAGATTAAATTAAGTTTTATGTAATTCTCAAATGGAGTGAAATGCAGTCTCTGTCACAGTGAAAGAAGAGTAGTTATTTTTCAGTAAATACTTGTAAAAAGACTTTCTAGTCCAGTGATGGTTAACCTTTTTCTTCTTGTGTGCCAAAAATGACAGGCGCGCACACTAGCACAGGTGCCGGCAAACAACCCCACGCACACTGCACTGCGCAGGCTCGTGCATGCCCCCACCCATCGGGCTGTTTTTTGCCCTCCAGAGGGTTCAGCATGGCTTCCCTGAAGCATCCGGAGGGTGAAAAACGGCCAAAAATCAAGGCCAAACCTCACATGCCCTCAGAAATAGCTCCGCATGCGACCTGTAGCACATGTGCCATAGGTTCGCCATCACTGCTCTAGTCTATGAACACAAAGGGCCAAAGATTAAGAAACCTAAGATATAGTTTTAGGAGCTGTTCTATTCTTATATTAGCATATATGAAATAAATGATAGATCCATGGTAGCAGAGGGCACCCACTGAAATCACAATTAAAAGAACAATAAAACACTCCCCAAAACAGTATTTACAAAGTAGGGTGATTCCACAATTAGGAATGTATTGGCTAACTGATAGAAATGTGTGAAATGTCAAGCATAACCAAACTGTTTTTGCAGATGGGAGAATTTTGAATAGCAAATATATAGAAAAATGCATGGACAGGACAGAGCAAAGGAAGTGTGGCTTCTATTGCTGGGTTACAATTCCCACCATACATGGCTGTGATCGTGGCAATGGGAACTAGAAGCCTTTGAGATACTGAAAAAGCGATATTGGCCTCCTCTTAAAAAAAAAAAACTATTATTAGTTTTTAGAATTAATAAAATTCTCCAGATAGTAAAAGCTCAGGATTTTTAACACTGCTTAGTGATGAAAAGATCAGTCAAGCCCAGTATCACCCTAAAATTTATACCCTGATAATTATTTGTTAAGTAAACTATTATTACAGCCCTGTATGCTTTGATTTGGAGAAGGGAGGTCCTCATCTGCCTGGATGATACTGAAGAAAGTTTCATATTAATGGGAGAGTTACTGAAGAAAGTACTCTCCCATTAATACGATAGTGTTGACAACTGCTAAGAAAGATGCACTGGCTCTTCTCGTTGAAATTAGAGAAGATATAAACACCACTAAAGACTTTGTTAATCTATTCAGTGTGTTTCTGAATGGATGCTGCCTTGATCAGAGTAACTCAGCTGGAAGAGTGTGGAAGTCAGTGACTATAACTATAACTGATGTATTAATGGGGGTTAAAATATTTAAAATAAATGCAATAAATTTATTAAAGAGGTTTTTATAACTTTACAGTCTAGCATACTTTCCTTGCATTTTCCAGTGATCTCATCTCATCTAATCTAGCTAAGCATTAATCAGGTTTGATTTTGCTTGTTTTTTTAAAATCATCCAACTTACTGAATTACTGCCATCTGCTATGAAGGATATTTAGAGAGAATTAAAAAAAAGTTGTACCTCCTACAGGTTTGTTATGAAAAGCTCTGGACTATCAGATGGCTTTTCCTAGTAGTACTTGACATTCTTCTAAATTTTATGCAACCTACTCTCTTTCTTAATGAAGAGCAAGAAAGTCCTTTTCCTGCATACCTGGAAATCACCATTTCATAGCTACCCCTCTCTTTTTTGTAGCTTATTTTTAAACACTAAAAATATTAAATCTTGAGATTCAACCAATGTTTTTAGAGAAGCATATCAGATCTTATTAAAAGTGGGTTTTTTAGAAATAGCTTTACTGGCAGGCATGACTGATACATTTCTAGAATTTCTGGTTTCATGCTTGCTCCTCTTACAAAAGGATTTCACTATGTCAAAATAATCTTGAGAGTCTTAAATTCACTGTTTCTAAAATGTAGCATAACATTAAAAATACTTGAATGATTTATGTCTTATTTGCTTTTATACTGAATAAGGATTCCAGTTAACCAGGGTGAAGCATTGGCAAGATTGATTTCATGTTACAACCTGGGAAAGTGCCAAGGATGCTCAATGGAATTTGCCACCAAAAAGACTAAGCTGCAGTGTGAAAAGGGTTGGGAATGCAAGACTATACTTGAAAAGACATGTGTGATACCCATACCTAAATAATTCCACACCCTGGACTGAGGGTTTTTAAAGATTTGTTTTAATTAAAAGAAAATTAACAGAGTAATTGGTAAGTTGCAAGTGAAGCCTCTGCAAATCCATCTTTATTTTCACATTTTAAGAATGTATGTGGTTCCTTTGTAGAGTGCAAAGGCATTATTAAAAAAAAGTGTCACCATTTGCTGGTAAAAGCAGGGAGAACAACTTAGAAGAGATTAGTTTCTGGTGTAGATATATTAATGTGTACTATGTGTTTTTATTTAGTGTATATGTTAATGTAGTTTATCTGAAAATGCTCCGTTTGCCAGATTTGTTTGTACTCATTTCTCTCAGCATATGAAATTGGTGTTTTGTTTTGCTCTGTGAGAAGCAAATATTTGATATTCAGCTCTTAGACCTACATATACATTTTGTATTTAACGTCTTGGCTAAGTATTTCCTTCTGAGCCTTGTCATTTTTATTTTATGAAATAGAATCTTCAGCAGAAATTTGAAAATTCAAAACTATGGTTTGTGTTTTGGAATTCAAATTTTATCTCTGGTTTGTTCCTAGTTTCTTGGGCAAATTACATTTATTTTAGACTTTTCAGATTGATTAAAAGGAAATGCATGTTTTATAAGTGCTTTTCCCCCCCACCATAACAACTATTTGTAATTATGCACGTATGGTTATCAGATGGGTTATCTGTTGGTTTATTTGAATTGATGACTTCATAATTTCTCTTTCAAGAATTCACCCCAAACTTTTAGATAATAATAATTTATTAAACTTATTAAACTATGCTGCTCAACTCTCAATGATCCATAACAGATATTACATTTCCATTCAATCAAGATGTTCAATATCCTATTCTTGTATTCTAAAAAAATAGTGCAGACAAATTACTATCAGGTTTATAAAAAGAAATTATGGATTATGAATATTTTACTTCCAGAACTGTTATATTATGCTTAATTACTAAATTGTAATGTCATTTATATAGCAAAACTACTGATGGTTCAGAAGATGAAAGACACTAATACCTGAGTAAAACAATAAAAAGATATCAAAAACTAATCTACTCCCTCCAGAACAAGAAAGAAAAGAAAAACATCCGAGTCCATTTTGTAGACTGGAATACATTCCGAAAACATTTTTTTTACAAAAGTGATTAAATGCTAATTGTAACCACTGTTTGCTACAGGTGGTCCTTGCTTAATGACCATTTGTTAACCGACCATTAAAATTTGTGATGACATTGAATGAATACAAAATCAATGGGGAAGCTGGCAGTGAAAGTCACAAGTTGTGATTGCATGATATCTTGCTTAACAACAACAGCAAAAAAGGTAATAAAATGATAATTCTTCTGTGATAAATGGCACAGCCTTAGTCTATTTAGTACTCTTGGAGGTGTAACGTTTTTCCCCTCTTTGTTTTCTTCCTGTTTTCAATCATCTAGCAAATGAAAAAACTTTCAGAGATACTGACAGTTTCTGACTATAGCTTTTAAATGTTGTATGCTGTCGTGTAATAGCATTATAAATTGATTGTACAGATATAGGTGAGAGCTTTATTTTGTCCTGTATTTAAAGAAGTAAAAAATAGAAAGGATATGTTTTTAAATAGGGAATGATGCATCATTATTTATAAAAGATAAATATGGTGATGAATTTATCTGTTTTTAGGTTTTGGAGCAGATATTTTACAATTGTTTTTACAATTGTTTTACCAAAGACTATTTAAAACTGTAAAAAAAAATATGATACACTCTAGGGATTCCTATTTAGGCTTTAATCATCTAATTAGGCTAAGGTTTCTTAACATTCATTGTAAGTATTTAATGAGTTCTAAGATGTACAATGACATCTTATACATTATTTCTCTTCTTTCTTTTCCCTGTTTCTTAGTACAGTTTTAACTCTCTTCTAGCAAATTCTGCTTCAGATTGTCAGAGGTTTTTTCCCCCCCTCTACAATATTCTATATTCAGCTATATATTCCCTTACAATATTCTTTTTCAGGTTTTTTTTTAACTTTGGTGGCCCATATTTTTATGTGTATGCATATAGGAAATTTAAATGTAGACCAGTTCTAGGACTGATTTAACAGATTAAAAATGTTTTTTCTAAAATATGAGCAGAATTTTTTAGTTCACATTAAACAGATGTGTGTGACTGCCAAGGGTATTCATATCCTGACTCTTGATTGGCCATTTTGGAAACAAGTTCCATCAATATTTTAATGCACATTTTTAATCTACTGTAACTATATTGCTACATTTTAATTATTTTTCTTGTGTGAATTGTATATGCAAAACGGTATAAAATATACATATATGATTTAAAACTAGATTTAGATTTAGAAACTAGACCGTTTCTGATTTACCCAGCACTGCCATTCTTACTGTTATTAAAAGTGCATGGGAAGTAAGGGAAGGGGAGGAGTTTAAGGAAGGAAAGGGAAGGAGAAAGAGGGCAGGAGGGAGGTAGAGAAGAGGGATAGAAGGGCTGCAAAACCTGGAAAGTGGGGATGGTATGAAAGAGATCTGGGAAGTTAAAAGATATAAAGAAATGAAAATGATATAAGGTGGGGATAAGATATTGTGATAAAAGAATTTGTATTATGCTATGTAAAATTTATATGTAAAAATGAAATGTGGAAATCAATGTTATGGAAAATAAAAAACTTAAAAAAATAATAACAACATCAATTAATTATCTTACTTCTCCATTGCTAAATATATTTCTCAAATTCCCCATCCCGCTTTTTAAAATTTCAACTTCATCTCTTTATTTCTATTTCTATTTCTATTGTATATTAAGGGGGGGGGAGAAGCCCTTTAAGATACATTTATTTTAAGATAAATAAAATAAAAAAGGATATATTTTTATTTTAAGAAATAGAATAATAAAAAGAAACGGTATCGGTAGTTCCGTAATTTGCTCTGCTGGGCCTGACCCCATCTTCTCTTCTTCAGGGCACACGGGCCAGATGCGCTGATCCTTGTGGATGGACAACCTCGACAAGTCAAAGGGGAATTGGGACTTTCTCAAATGCTGCACATTGCGAGCCAGATCGCCTCGGGAATGGTTTATCTGGCCTCCCAGCACTTTGTACACAGAGACCTGGCCACGAGGAACTGCTTGGTTGGAGTTAATCTACTGGTGAAGATTGGAGACTTTGGGATGTCCAGAGATGTCTACAGCACTGATTATTACAGGGTAAGGCAGACTGGAGGGGGTTGTCAGGGCTCCAAGTAATGCACCCATCACAAATTGGAGCGAGTGGTTTAAACCGGGTGATGAAATCCAGCAGGTTCTGACAGGTTCTGGAGAAACCGTTAGCGGAAAATTTGAGTAGTTCGGAGAACCGTTAGCAGACATTTTGAGCAGTTCGAAGAACTGGCAAATACTACCTCTGGCTGGCCCCAGAGTGGGGTGGGAATGGAGATTTTGCAATATCCTTCTGCTAGGAGTGGGTAGGGAATGGGGATTTTGCAAGTATCCTTCCCCTGCCACGCCCACCAAGCCACACCACGCCCACCAAGCCACGCCCACAGAACCGGTAGTAAAAAAAATTTGGATTTCACCACTGGTTTAAACAGAATTTGCAGTAAAGAAATCGAGTCCGTCCTAACTCTCACTCGATATCCATGCAATTTGTATGAGGGATGGTTGTATCTATCTATCCACTACAACCAACCAATGGAATGCCCAAATTCTCTTGTGGTATATACCTTGGGATTTAAAGTATTAGGTCCAAATAGCAGAAGAAGGGTGATAGCTTCACGCATTAGGTATAAAACCACATAAATAGGAGTGATGTCCACTGTTAAAAACTCCAATTCTGGTCTAGATGATCCAGTCTAGGGAAAAAAGAGACACATAAATGTTCAAATTCTTCTGAAATAATTCAATGTTAAATATTGGCTACTGGTTACTAGACCATTCAGAGAATAGTATTCTCACAAAACCCTACAGTCAGTGGTGAAATTGTGCCGAATCTGTCCGGCTCGCGCATGCTGGTAGTGGCGGCGGTGCGTGGTTTGGCGAATCGGTAGCGGCGGCAGCTCAAGGCTCCACACACCTGCCTGGATCCTGGTTTTAACCTCTGCGCATGCGCAAAGCCTTCTGCACATGTGCAGAGGGTCAAAAATCAGATGTGACGTCGGCAGCGTGCAGACATCCGAACCAATAGGGAAGGTAAGTAGATTTCACCCCTGCCTACAGTTCCTACTGTAGTTGATATAATTTAAATGTAAACAAACTGAAGATCAAATATGATCTTTCCCCCCCTATAGTATCGCATCAAAAACTTTGACCAGGTATTCCTGCATATCTACGTCTTGCCCATAACAGCCGAATAGAAGCCTTCATCAAAGTAAAACAGAACTATATCAGGCAGAAAGGTTTCAGCTCATTGGCATGCTGTTGTTCTCCCTTTTGTTCATGGACGTTTTAATTGTTGCAGCCCTGGAACACGGCAGGGCTGAGTTAAAAAATGCACGTTCATTCATGAGCATCAAATTAGAAAGGACATTTTGGCAAGTTTTGAGATGAGATGGCATGCGTCCGGTGACTGCTTAATCCTCCCAATGCCTAGATGCTATGTGATTCTGGGATATTTGGGGGCAGAACAGGGTGTCACTGTGTTCAAATCATTCCAAGGAAAGAAAACATCGCCATACTTAATGAGGTGATGACATACTTCTGCCAATTATTTTAGCAGATGCGTCTGAATGAAGCTGGCTGAGCTCACCAAGGGACAGAATTCCACAAATGTGATTCAGTACCAAAAAAAAAAAAAAAGCTTGATTATAGCTACAGCAACAAATAAAGCAGGGCCAATCAAATTGGACTTCAAAATACAGAATCTACTATAGCTAAGAAACCAAAGCTAAGAAGCAAAAGACCTTAGTTTGATGTGCTTTGTAGTAGGCATGGATCCAAGCTGCAAATTAGTCGAGCAGCATTTAAAAATTGAAGGACAATTGAACTACAAGTTGCTGTTTTTTCCCTTATTCTCCCTCACCCTTCTCCTCCTCTTCTGTTGTAACTATTCAACATCAGCTGTATCCCATCTTGAATATCAGGAGCCATTTTTCATCATCCAGAATCCATTCCACATTTCTGTTTCCTTGGTTTTTCTCCCATATCGGTGAACTAAAAATTCAACCATGTAAAGTATATGTCGTTTCATTCTGCTTTATGCTCAAACTGTTCTACAGTTGTGAAAGATTTCCATAATTATGTAAACCAGGGGTTTCAGACCAAGGGCCAGGGGCTGGATCCAGCCCACCGAGAGCTTAGATTTGGCCTGCAGGGTTATCCTAGAAACAGTGAAGGATCAGCCCATGGTGCTTCTGCCAGCAAAAACGGAGCTTGGGAAGACTGCATGCGGGGCCCCTGAGCTCCGTTTCCGCTGGCAGAGGGTTGCAGGAGGCTGTCAAAGCTGGAAACAGAGCACAGGAGGGCAATACAACCCCCCTTAGCTCCATTTTCACTGGCAGAGGATAGCAGGAGCTCGGAAGCCCGTTTCCACTTCCAGAACACTTGGGCCAGCACAGACATCGAGCTGGCCACAACCACCATGGGCCCCCAAGGTCAAACACAATCCTGATGCGGCCCTCAATGAAATCAAATTTGACACCCCTGATGTAAACCATAAGCACAATGGAAGCCTTCATTTTTGCATGATGCTCAGAGAACATCTAGATTTGGGGGATATGGTGGCTCAAAAATTAGTACTGAGGACTGATGATCAGGCTAATCCTTTTATACACAAGAGTTGGGGGAAAGAGTGATTAATGATAACACCACCTGGGCAAAAAGTATTGGGCTTACTGCAGTCAGTACAATATCTATAAGAATTCCTCATTTGAAGTGGGACCTGTAGAACCTCTATGTAACCTCATTAGAAATGGAGCCTCTTGATGATCTCAAACTTTAGGTTAAGGTTGTCACATATGCACATCACACGCTGCATAAATTATGCCTGAAGACAATATATTGTCTTCAGAAGTTGTGGTGCTCCATCACTGAAAGTTTTTAAGAGGAAGTTGGATAGCCATTTGTCTGAAATGATATAGGGTCTCCTCCTTGAGCTAGACTAGAATCTTTGATAGGCTCCTTGATTGGACTAGAAGACCTCCAAGGTCCCTTCCAAATCTGTTATTCTGCTATTTCTTTGGCTCACCCTCAAACTATAGAAGCCTTCCATGACTGTCATAAAAAGGTGATGATCGCATGGAGGGAATGCTTTCAAACACATGTAAAGATACATAATTGACCCATAAGAAGCATTCCTTAAAAACAAACAAACATAAATGATTTACCATATTTTTGGGACTATAAGACACACGGTGTATAAAATGCACCAAGATTTTGAAGAGGTAAGTAAGAAAAAAACTTTCCCAGATCCTCTGTGTGCTCTGTTTTTTACAAAAACGGGTCCATTGTTTACCCATTTTTGCAAAAAATGGGGCGTGCAGAAGATTTGGGAGGCCTGCAGAGGGCTTCTGGGAGCTGGGGGAAGGCAAAAACACCTTTTGTTTGCCTGTTTTTTGCTAAAACGGGGGCATTTTTGCATTCTCCCAGCCCCCAGAAGCACTCTGCAGGCCTCCCAAACCCTCTTCCCACTCCATTTTTACAAAAAAACAGGCTTATTTTTTGCAAAAATGGGGTGCGGGGTGGTGCTTTGGGAGGCCATAAATGGCTGTATTCAGTGTATAAGACGCACCAATATTTCCACCCTCTTTTAGGGGGGGAAAAGGTATATCTTATACTCTGAAAAATACGGTATTTATTTAAGGTAGGTGTCGCCCATCTCACTATTGAGAACT
>JANHFT010003118.1:31053-42960 GCA_032467955.1 Pseudoxenodon macrops | reverse complement strand
CTGGGTGGGAGTGATTGACATCGAGTTGGCCACGCCACCCAGGTTTTGTGGCTCCGACTGTTTTGTTTTCTGTGGGACATGGGTGTGAGTGGCTCTTTGAGTGCTAAAGGTTGCCGACCCCTGGTCTAAGACATCACACAACAATCCAGTCATAAAATGTAGATTAAGATTTCTCCATTATTTATTAATGAACTGCCATATTATTCTCAGCTTCTTTGGCCTAAGCCCTAGTGTGGGGCTCTGGCTTTCTCTACAACCATTAACAGGAAAATTTTTAGGGAAAATTTTGTAAGTGCTGAACATAAAACAAAATTACTCTCTTGAGCCTTTCCATAAGAACATTTAAGATCTCTCACATTCCAATGGAACATAAAGCTTTTGTAGGCTTTGTTTTTATTTCATATGCACTCTTAGTGATTATGAAACTAATCTTTGAATTACAATCACAATAAAGAATAGAAAATTTGTCATTAAGCAAAGCATCACATGATCACATACAGTTTTCAATATTCTGGCTACCACTGGTCGAACATGTTGCTTTTGTGGAGTTTCTGTTGTGGGATTTAAATACATATAAAACATTATTAGTTATTCTATGTACAACACTGATCACAGCTCGCTTTAATTATTCCAGTAAGATACTAATACCTTAATGAACAATAATATAAACCACATAGTAATGATTAAAACATTTGTTAAATTATTCTAGAAAAACCTACATTTGATATAGCTAATAGGCAGTTTCACACATTTTTATACTTAAACATTATTATTTCGGAGGATATTTCATGTCTTTTATTTTTTTACTGAATTTATATACCTATATAACGAAAAACTGTTACGTTTGTAGATACACAAAATGCCTCTTATTGGTATTTAGCTTGAACACCATGATACATTTCCAGACACTTGTATACTGCCAAAGAGCATATGGATTGAACACTAAGTGCTATAGAAATTAAAGTGTTACTTTCAGAAAAACAATGAATAAACTACATACAAATACAAGTTGTAATTTTAAAAAATCCTTTGTAACCTAGGGATTTTTAACCTTGTCAGGTCACAGAACTGATATAGTTTAAAATGTAAAACTATAATCCCTTGATCAAGAGGCAAAGGCTTAGTGGTAGAAAATTGGCCGTGCTTAATTTTGGGGGGAAGATGGGAGGGGAAGATTTACTCTCACACAAAATTCTACCAAATTCCTACAGCCGCCAAGAGTTCTATGGAACCTAGTTTAAAACTCCTGCAATGTAGTATATTTCTTTGATATGTTTTAGTAAAGCATTCCAGAAGAATCTAAATTTTATCCGGTATTTTACCATAATTAGACATCTGCCTGGCTTTTATGGTATAATTCTTCCTTTAGTTTCATGGTATGTTATGGAGTTTTACATGAAATGCTACTGATTTTTATTAGCAGGATAAATAAAATAGCAATAATAATAATAATAATAATAATAAAAACCACTTTACTCATGAACGAGACTGAAATATTTACATATGTTTTTATCTACAATTTAAAATAGATCACAAGTCAAACCCTAGGGAATATGAAATGAATTTAGTTTTGAATACTACAAACAACTAAAATACATGAGTATTTTCATTCTGTACTGGTAGCAACGTGGTTGAGCCCAGAGTATAAAAACCAAGGCTCTCCAGCCTTCTTTCTCAGAATCTTTCGGGGTTTACATATCCCAGTTTTGTCTCTTGCCTTGATAAATCAAGCTGGTAGCTGCCAACAGCTATTTCCAGGGTGGGTGGGTGTTGTATCATCTTCTAGCATCCTTTATTTAGTCTCACTGTGTCCGAGAGGGTTTTCACAATTTGTGCACCATATTAACAAGTAAAGGGTTAAGAATGAAATAAATTAAGATGGTAGATATGAATCTAGTAAGACAGAAATCATGGATTCAATAATTCTACAAACTTTGGAGATATCTAAATAGATTATGTCATTAATAGTAGTTAATTAAGTTTCCTTTTTTCTATTTAGAGCACTGTTTCTCAATCTCATAAAGTTTTGAGATGTGTAGACTTCAACTCCCAGAATTCTCCCACTCAGCACCCACCTGAGAAATTATGGGAGATTAAGTCCACGTATCTTAATCTTGCTGAGATGGAGAAACATTAATTTGTTTTGGTAATGTCGCACTGGCACATATAGGCTTCAATAACTTCTGAAGTGTTAAGTCTCTCCGGTTCCTTTCTTTCATGTTATTGTTTTAAAAACTGGGTACCGATTAATACTTTGTTTACTCATTTCCAAGGCATATAAACATGTTCACATCCTTTCTCCCACCACAACCGCATCCAGAATTTGAATAAGCTTTTGTACGATTATGCAACAACATAAAAACACAATATAGAAATATTCTTAAATATTTGGATGAGATTCAGTCTGATTACAAATACAGAACAATTTATTCTTGACAATCTTGAGTGTCATTTAATTATTAATTACTTAATAACTAATCATTTTAAAGCATTCCATTAATTAAGAATATCTGCATAAAAAGTAAACATACAGACAGACATGTTAAGTAAAACACAGTAGGAGAGATAGAGAGGTACTAAGGGTATCATAATAGAGCTTCAGTTTTCTTACCCAAAAATAGAGATGCGCACATGCTGGAATGTTCCATATCCCGTCAGAACATGCTACTTGGAAGAGAGGAGGGGCAATATGGTACTTTCCAGAAATAAATCTTCTGGACTGGAATCAGTTTAAAATGATTCAAGGGTGGCCCTGCCATAAAACAGGCCAGTTTCATCTGGAATACTTCAACCAACTTCTAATTTGTAGAATTTACTCCAGGAAATTGCTGAACCACCTCCAAAATGGCACAAACATCCATACATAAAAATATTTGACCAGCTTGTCAAGCATCTGTTAAGAAAGTATTCAATCAACGGTTCACAAGACAGAAGAAATAACAAGATCATATAGAGAGCTATTCAACCACACAATATACTGTTGAATTCAGCAAGAGACATTTCCCCCTCAAAATAAGCACTGCAAGGATGGCCAAAAATAGGCAAAGAACAAAATTGGAAACATGCATTTATCTACTGCTTGGTAAAGGAAACCTACTTTCAAATACAGATAGTCCTCGACTCACGATCACAATTGAGCCCAAAATTTCCATCGCTAAGCAAGACAGTTGTTAAGTGAGTTTTGCCCCATTTTACAACCTTTCCTGCCACAGTTCTTAAGTGAATCACAACAGCTGTTAAGTTAGCAACATGATTGCTGAGTGAATCTACTTTCTCCATTGACTTTGCTTGTCAGAAAGTTGATCACATGACCCCAGGACACTGCAACCGTCATAAATATGATGCTGTTGCCAGGTGTCTGAATTTTGATCACATGGCCATGGGGATGCTGTAACAGTTGCAAGTATGGAAAACAGACATAAGTAATTTTTTTCATGCCATTTTAACTTCAAACTGTCAGTAAATGAACTGTATTAGTACCAAACAGCCTTTGGTATAGTATCTTTAATCAACATCTTCAATCTGTCTCTCATTAATGTCTTTTCATAATTCTGTCAGCACATTTTTGTATACTTATGAAGCCATTCCAATTTTCTTGCATGACAATTTTGAAGCCCCAAGGTTAGATTACCTGATATTTTAAAAAGGTTGCTTCCCAGAAAAACCATGTTGCTTTATAAAATAATACACTGACATGCATTTGTTTAAAACCAAGTACCAAGTGATTTCTCTTAACCATTTCATTGAGTTACATAAAACTCTACAGAGAATAAGAACTTTACCTCTACAGATATATTAGTTCTGTCCTTTTCTGCAAATAAAATACAGGTAGCCCTCAAGTTATGATCATTTGTTTAGTGAGAGCTCAAAATAACAATGACAGTCATAATCATGACTGACGCTAAGACATAGCGTCTCCCTCAGCTATGTGATCAAAATTCAGATGTTTGGCAAATGGCCCAGCTGGCTTCTGACAACCAAAGACAATGGGAGAAGCTGGATTCATTTAATAACCATGTGATTCACTTAACAACCATGCCAAAAAAGCTCATAAAAATGGGAAGGACTCAATTAATCACCACCTCACTGAATGATTTAAGTTCCAATCCCAATTGTAGTAATAAATCAAGGACTTCCTGTATTTATCTAGCTTTTCTTTGAAAACAGAACACTTAAAACATTTTAATGAACTTTTGTCTATATAAAAGTAGTCCTCAACTTATGACCTTGTCACTTAACAACCATTCAAAATCATATCAGGCCTGGAACAGGAACTTCCTGACCTCTGAAGCACTTCTGGCCATTGTAAAATGCCCTTCACAATCACTCTCTGCAGTAATATGACCACATTTTGCTTGCTTGATAATCAGCTCATCTTTATGACCAGTTGCAATGTCCCAAAATCACGTAACCATGATTTTAATTTTTTTGTTGGTTTCTGGTAAAACACACACATTTGGAAGACACAACTGCAGTATTCACTTTATAATTGCAGATTTGCTCAAGAACTACTATAATTCACTTAACGACAAGATGTCATGAAATCAGGCGAAGTCACATGGATTCCTTGACTTATGACCTACCGGTAACATCTTACAACCAAAAATCTGGTCCCAATTGCGCTCGCAATTTGAAAACTACCAGTATAGAATATTTCTTAAATGCCTTATATGTTGTTGAAAGACATCTTTAATAAGAGAACATTTAAATATCCTTAAAATTAAGAATGTGTGTATAATATTTATTTTTATTAAACTAATAAAATTAACTTAAGTCTAGTTTCTTCCAAGATGAACCCTGAGATATCCATGTAAGATTTTTTGGCAGCTATCTGGAACTCACTTGTATTAGTGCCTTCAAACACTTTTTTTTTAATTTCCCAAATTATTTTACACTCCTATTTCCTGAAAGTCTCCCTTCTAACTGATGTGATCCTGCTTAATTCGCATGACAATGTCAGCATAGTGATACTACTTTTTGAGACACAATCACTTCTTACAAAAAAAAAATCTGCAGAACTTTCACTTCTATTCTTGAACAACATTAAGTATTTTATCAGTGTAAAGAGATATGTGTTGAAATATAAACAATCCATTTTTACACACTCTACTTAAATGGGAAACAACAAAAATCCCTGACAAAAGATACTCTGTTAAAGCTACGACTGTATAACCCCTTTGAAATAAATCCTACTGAACAGACACTCACTTCTGATGAGATACATATAACATTAGATTGTGTTTTAATTTGGTGTTTTCAAATATAGTACACTCAAATTTATGCTTGGACAAACTGTACGGAAACAAGGATTACAACTACTCTTTACAGATGAATAATATTAAACCTTTTACACATTTAAATCATAGCATGTCTGAATAGGCAGTGGCTAAATATCATAATCAGGAACTTTTCGGCAAATAAACTTAGCTATAGTAATGACGAAAAAGTCTTACTGCTTCTCAATTGCTATTTAAGAAAAAAAGAGAGGAGTGATTTCCAGTTTCTATTTAAATCTAAACACTTATACAATTTTCTGTAAGAAAATTATGGAGTTAAGAATTAGGGAAGCTAAATGAAGGCAAGTGGTATGAAAGAAGCAAACCAAATAGAACTCAGTAATTATGGCTTTACTATACATAGGATGAAGAGACTGAAAGAGAGAAATAAACCAATATAAATAAATTCAAAAGATTCTGTAGAACTGTATCATGCTGAAATATTCATTTGACATGTCTCTTAAAAGAAAACAACAATGTTAAATTACTGCAACTTAGTACAAAGTTTAGCATGATAATGCTTTTGGTAGAATTAATATTTTCCTCCTCTACCCCATCCATGAATTTACCAAACTATACCATGCAATGTAATAACCAGGAATGTCTAATTTAGTCTCTATAAACATTCAGAATTCAATAGATTTCTACAACATTCAAAAACCTTTTTTTTTTTTTTTGAAACAAAGTCCTTTCATAAGGAGCACCTGAATTTAAACATTGGATAAGTAAATATTGGAATGGATTGCTTTTTCTTCCTATGGAAGATACCATGCCTTTTTGAGTTCCTATGCCATGATCAAATATCCACCTATAATCAGAAGGATCTCCAATGGCGAGACAGTATTTATCTATTTTATTTATTTATTTAAAACATTTATACAGCCATCTATTTTCTAATCAACTCTGGGAATCTCCCAATCAATATCCACTTAGTACTTATATCATCTCCCCCCCCCAAAAAAAAACAAGAGAGAAGGAATGGCCTCCATGTTTAATGGGGAATAGAAGCCAGATATCCCCAATCTAATTTGAATAACTTAGCCAACACACCATACTGGAATAATAGACCTGCAAATTGGTTAGGTGAAATAGAGAGTGTTTCTTCTTGGAAGATAGGAGGCTGAAGTATCTATATGGCACAGTGATTAGAGTACAGCACTGCAGACTACTTCAGCTGACTGCTAGCTAAAGTTTGGCAGGTCAAATCTCACGGGCTCAAGGTTGACTCAGTCTTCCACCCTTCTGAGGTCAGTAAAATGAGGCTTCAGATTGTTGGGGGCAATATGCTGACTCTGTAAACCACTTAAGAGAGGGCTGTAAAGCACTAAGAACCAGTATACAAGTCTAAGTGCTATTGCTATTTTCTTGATCTTAGAAATGATAAAGAGTTCCACTCAGCATAACAAGTCAATCTAATATATTTGTATATCATATTAGACATCAACTGTCATGAAAGAATGAAAACAATTATTACAACATCTATATACTGGTAGAAAGCAATCATGAAATCAGATATTCAGCAATTAAGCACTAGAATTATGCAAGCCAAAGCATTCTTGACTACAGTACTTTTTACCCATGGTTATGACATCAATTATTTTCTACTTACCATCAAATTTTAACTGTTATAGTGCTATCAATCTCTATTATTGGTGTTGTTGTTAGTTTGCTATTAGGCCCTTTTCTATTCAATTCCCCCTACCATTATTTATTATACAGGTAGTCCTCGACTTACAACCATTTGTTTAATGACTACAGTACAACAGCACTGAAAAAAGTGACTTATGATTGTTTTTCACACTTATGACCATTGCAGCTGTGATTTATGATCATGTGATCAAAATTTGAACAATGGCAACTGGCAAGTAGTTGTCTTGGGGTCATGTGATCAATCACCTTTTGTGATCAAGCAGATTCACTTAACAACCATGTTACTAACTTTAACTTCAGTGATTCACTTAACAACTCCGGCAAGAAAGGTTATAAAATGGAGCAAAATTCACTTAGCAACTGTCTTGCTTAGCAATGAAAATTTCTCAATTATACGACTCAATTTTGGTCATATGTTGAGGACTATCTGTATCTGAACTTTCAATAGAATAAAAAACATAAAAATCAGGTTCGTAAACAGTTATTTGCCTGCAAGTTAGGAAGCCTTTTATAAAGCAGGAGAGAAAGATCTTTATTGCTATTATAGCAGATCAATGAGATACAAATGATTAGCATAAATCCCTGTGAGGAAAATGGCTAGTAAAACTGTACTTTATAAGATAGTGGATTGAATCCAATTTTGGCTTCATGGAGACATAATTGTTCCTATCAGCAAAAGCAGTATGAGGTAATTCTCTAGTCCTCTGAAGTTAATTTCACATGGTACTTGAAGATAATCTCTCCCTATGGCTCCCACTCACTGGAAGATCAGTGTTAGTTTCTTCCTGTTTGCAAATCTTACATTATATTTAACAGTATCAATGTGGTCAATAATCTTCCTATGTATCACATATTATAATTTATACTCCCAATGTATATGTTTGTTGCTCCTTTAGAATATACTAAACATATTCAAAGCTTAGTAAACATGTTAAGACAAAAATAGATCATATGCTAGTGCTGGCATCTGAATGTTATGTGTTTTTCCTGATGATTTAGACTTCAAGCCTCAAAACACTGGATGCGCTAGTTGGGATTGATGGAGACCGTACTTGAAAACATCTGGAGGAGATCAAATTGCTAAACCTTAATTTGAAGTTTGAATGTACTGCAAGCTCTTACATTTTCCCTCTACATAATAGTTTTCTCTTGTATGTCTTGGTTTTCTCTAAATACCGCTTGCCACAACTTCCAGAATAGTAAACTGCCTAATGGTCTGTTCAAATCATGGTTTATAAATCCACTATAAACTATGGTTTGGAAATGGTTATCATGTACAAAAATACAATAGAAAACCCAGGGGAGTGTAAGACATAGGGAGAAAAGGATCAGTATGTCAAATCATGTTTTGTCAGATTATAGCATCTCGGTTGTGATTAAGTAAATTGGTAGATTATTGAAAATATACAACAAATAGTAATGCTTTCCTTTCAATATTTGTGCTATTTCTAATGACGAATGTGCAAAAACAAATATTTCATTATTTTTAAACAACTGAAAAATGAACTTAATTTCCCTTTAAATGTGTGGTTTTAATTCTCAAGCTCAACTAACTATATAGCCACTATAGCCATTACATTAAGAATGAACACATCAAAACAAGGTAAGTTTAAGGAGACTACCACAAAGCTACATGCTCCTATACTTATACTTCAATCCTATATACATGTTTGCAGAATAAACATCTCCCTCATGTAACTGTGCTAAAAAAATCTGCATTGGGTAACAATTGTTGCCATGTACAGAAACAAATCATAAAGAAAATACTATTAATACATAAGATGAAACTTCCATTATAAGGTACTAGCAAGAACAAATACTGTAACAAATTATTTACATTTCTTCATTATATGTAAAAAAACTTATAAAAACTTTTAACAATCAAATCTCTTTAATGAAATGTTCTTCCCATCTGGTGCCATTTAGTTATGGAGCTATTTACCTATATTTTATATTTCAACTAAAAAACAAGAAATGGTTTATAAAATCAATAACTTTTGCAATGATTGTCTTCTCCAGTATAAAATAAAGCTTTCTCTAATATGGCAACCAGAGAATGTTTGGATCCAAAACTCACAATAGGCTGATGATCCTATGTACAAATACTCCAGGTAATCCCAATTTAGAAGAAAAGTTACTAACAAGAAAAATTACCACTTAAACCTCACTACAAAGTTCAGATCATATGCTTATATTTATTTTACATAGGAATATATCTTATTCTAAAAAGCCAGAGTTACCTTAGTAATCAGTGACTGCATCTCATTATAAAACCATATTATCAATTTATAATTTTAAACTCTGCCTACAAAACAGAGCACACCCAATATGCCCTATTATAAAAGATTTGTGGGAAACTTTAATTAACAGTGGTGAGTTTTTAATACCACCTATTTAAAATCTTAGTTGAGTTAATGGGATCAATGATGATGCTATTATTTGATCCTGTGTAAAATTAAATGCAGAGTGGATTGCACACATATGTAAAAGTTTCTGTATTGGGATTGGTACTAAAAACAGTAGGTTCTAGGGACAAAACATGTTCAGCAGTGGCTGGTCCCTTAAGAAACTCCCTCAAGAGACATACAGTTTTTTTAGCTGTAGTATTCAATTAAAAAAAACTAACAACTATGCATTTCAAATGGATATTCATTCTTTTTTTTAAAAACTATGCCACTGATTTATTTTTTGTTGCTGTAGCTTTCGGAATTGTTTACACTTCTTCAATAATGTTAAGTCTGATATAGATATTATTTGTTTGGTTATTTGCTCAAAAATAATGTTTTATTCCAAGATTGCAAATAAATTGCTGATTACAAAATGAATATTGTAACATTGGGAGCAGACATCTCAACATATACACCTGCCTCTCCTCTCCAAATATAAAACATATGATATTCTCAATTCAGAGCTATGCTGGCATCTTAAGTAAGTTTGAACTCTCACATCTTAATCTTGATTTCATGTAATTCTAATAAATCTCATTTAGGCTTCATATTTCTGACTGATATTAATTCTACCTTCTTGACCTTTAAGCAATACCTCACTGCTCATAACTCTTTTGAAAATTCATAGTTTCTTACTGCCTCTCCTATTTCTTACTTATCCAAAGTTTCAGCTGAAATATTCTACAATATTTCCTTCATCTGTCTTGATAATTAAACAAGATGTTTGCTTCATTAGTCCCTACATACGTCACACCTGACTTTAAAACTATAGCTTCTCAAGTAAGCTCTAATTACTAATATTAAAACAAAAGCAATTTTTAGGAAATCCTCAAGGACCTTTATGGTCTGCTGATTCAGTAGAAAGAATGATTAACACCAAACCACATACACACCTTGCAAATATCACACCCTTGAAATCCGAGATGCAGTACACACCTAATATTGTGTTCTATAAGTTTATCCTTATAGTGGTTTTGTTAAAGAGAAAAGCTGGGGTTAATTGTATTGGTGCCTTAGTTTTGCTGAATTTGCTTTCAAACTAAGCCTAAGTAATATTGCCTGGATTAAGTGATTTGACACCTGCATTTCTGCACAAATAGAAAGGCATCAAGTGTGTGTGTATGTATGTATGTGTGTGTGTGTGTCCATGCATGATTGTGCCATAAGGAAGTCAAGTCTTTTTGTGGACTGGAATGCATTTGTACATTCAGCCAAATGTGCTATTATTCATCCAAGCTATCAGGTAAACTCTATTTTCAACTTGCTTTATACAGTATGTGGGCCGGTGAAGCAAATGTGTCCATAGGTGCCTTGTGAGTACATATAAATCTATCTTGACACAGTAAATAAAGGCAAATTAAAATATATTTATAAAACAACCCAACTAAAATCCTTGAGTGAAATCCAATCTATATATACATTATAAAGTGGTATCTATAATTGTGATTACATATAAAATTACAAAATGTGCTCTCTAAAATTTATGTAAAATGTGGGATGTAATATTACAAAAACTTGATAATGTCTAAGATTGCATAGAATATATCAAGTCTAAGATTGCATAGAATATATTTGTGAATCAGGAACATGGTCCATCGTGTGCAGCATTTTATGGAGCGTATTTCTTTAGAGTGGTCTTTCCAAGAACCCTGGGACAGCACTATTGGGATCGACCAACGTTTCTATTCACTCACATTTACCTGTTTGCATAGATCTCATCTCTCCACGAGGAATGTCACAGGGGTCACTCCCTTTCCCACCTTTACTCATTATAAAAGCCCAAAACTAGAGAAATGGAAAAACCAAAGGCTTAAAAGAGGTGGCAAACAGTGAGAAAATGTCTGCCGATTAAAAGAAAGAACACCATAGGCATATTTATTTGGAAATGCAAGTAAAAGGGTGTTTAAGGACTAAAGACTACCACAAACACTTTGCACAAGATATATAGCCATTCTCCACCAGTGAATCCTATTAGCCAATTATCATATTTTAGTTCCTTTACAGTCAAAGTTCTTAACATATGTCCCACTTTCCCTACTGAAAAGACTTCAAAAAGACAAAACAATTTTGGCACTTTTAGCGTTTTGAACAACAAAGTAGCGAACAGGACAATTAACAAAATTCCTAAACTCGGCCATTAAGTTCAGGTAGAGATTTACTCCACACAAGGAAAGGTACTTTCACCTCTGACCTAAAAAAAACATGCACACAACCTCACGTACATTTTACTTACTCCCAGATCCCTGAAAGTGAGAATCCCTCATCGGGCCGGGTAGTAAGTAAGAATAGCTCAGATTGCGCATAACTAACACACAAACTCGAGCCTAGGCACTTTTTTTACGCGTTAGTAAATCGCCCCCAAAATCAACGCGGGAGGTGCAAAACGGTCGACTTTCCCCGATCGGGGAGAATTTCTCCCCACAGGTGAAGGGGCTGCAGTCAAGCCAGGAGGCTGGAAGAGAAGCGAAGGAGAGGCGCCTTTCTCTCCCTCCCTCGCTTTTTAGGCCAGGTTATGAAGCACACACAACCTGTTT
>JANHFT010003118.1:0-22058 GCA_032467955.1 Pseudoxenodon macrops | reverse complement strand
TACAGAAGTCTATATAAATTACATCTATTGCTTTATCCTAGTCGAGTTTTGAAGTCTATATGTTTTTGCAGTGTAATACCGGTAGTTGCAGATTGCAGGACAGTTTTTTTCTGAAGCCAATTTGCTTGTTAGAGAGTAGATTGTTAGTCTCTAAGTAGGTAGTGATGGCTTGGTTTATAATTGATTCCATGACTTTGCAGGTGATGCAACATAATGAGATTGGTCTGGGGTCAACTAGGCTGGGCTCTCCCTTTTTGAAGATAGGGATGACTGTGGCTAGTGATCATGCATTAGGTAAGGAGCTGGTTCTGAAAAATTATGTTACAGAGATTTAAAGGTAAGTACCAGAACTAGTTGGCAGTTAAAGATGGGCTGAAGCCAAGAAGTAAACAAGAGATCACAATCAAAACAGGAGCAATAGCAAGCTGTAGAAACATCTATGAGTCAAAGCATGTCCAGTATTAGGAAAGCACTATGCATCTGAAGTCCAAGAGCTGAGCCAGAAACTAGGTCAGGAAGTCATGTCAACAGGCAAAAGATTTGTGCCAGAGTTAAAGGTAATGTCTGGAGCAGAAACCAGGCAGGAAAAGGGGAGTTACATCCCACTGCAAAGACTGGAAACATTGTCTTCCTAGGACATCATTAGATTAATCAAACATATCCTGCTTCCTGCCAGAACTCCATATTGAAGTGAGGATATTGGTAACCAGAAAATATGATGAGCCAGGAAATCCAGTTGCCAGAAATCTGTCAGTTACACAAATTGTAGCTTCTGACCTTTCTTTTTCCTCAGCAAAGAACAGAACAAACTGATTTGCATGTTGTTGAAGTGCTGAGCTCACCATATGTTCATAACATATTTTTATGGCAAATCCTTAACATGCAGTTCTTATGATGGAAATGAAAGGGCAGTTAAGAAAAATCTCACAAATAAGAGGCACTAAGAAGGTATAGGTTTGTAGGCTAGGTTATGATAAACAACAGAAACAGCATTCCTGTAATTTATACAAAAGGGAGAGTTCTATTAATAGATCATAATTCAAGCAGAGGTTTTACAGAAATGTAGAATTCTGTAAGGAAACCTATAATGAAGGAATTAAGGCTTTCTTGCTTCAACCCATCAATTCTTTTTTATGTGTCTCCATGTTATTCTTCATTATTTGGTGAACATGGCATTGGGAACAAGCTCTGCAGAAGCTACCTCAGTTCAGAACAGAAAGGATTGGACAAGAACAGGAAAGATCAAAGACAGGTAGGTGGGATGATGTGTGGTTTATTTTGTAAAATCATTGCATTTAATGTTTTTCTGTCTACTGAATGGCCCCAGTAAGTGTTGTTAACAAATACATTATAAAACAGATCTGTTAACAATAGTGGCATGACTGTGAATATTCATTGAAGGCAGCACTATATGGGAGCAATATTGTAACCCCAGAGTCATTGGAATTGGGTGGCACATATATTTAATAAGTAATAGCCAGAGGTGGGTTCCTACCGGCTCTATCCTGTTCTATAGAACCGGTAATAACACCGCAGTGACGTCACAGAGCCAGTTCCATCAGTGTCTTCGTGGGCGCCGCCATCTTGGATTTTGCTTCTGTGCATGCGCAGAAGCTAGGCTTTTACTGCTGTGTGTGCGCGCACACGCTTCATGCGTGCACACGCTTCACGCACGTGCACACGCTTCACGCACGTGCACGCTTCACGCGTGCCCGTGCAGCACAACCCTGAGTGAACCGGCAGCAAAAAGAAGCAGAACTCACCCCTGGTAATAGCAGTAGCAGTAACATTGAATGCTTGAATTTGGGACATTGTAGATGGTAATAATCATAGAAGCACTTGGAAAAAATGCAAACCAATGTAAGAGAAAAAGAGTGGTCCATAAGTTCAGTTACAATATAACTGATTCCTAAAGGATCATTTCAGATGTTATATTTTACTTGAGATTGACCAGCTGAAAATTCTCAGGAGTGAGCAGAATTCCCAACAAAGAACCAGAAGGGAATAGAAACATAAAGATTGTCCCTTATACAATACAGAGATGGTAAATATTTAGATATGGAAGAGCTACTGCTAGTAAACTAGAGTGAACCTTTGAATAGAGGATCACTATCATTTAGTAAATTTTAAGTCAGTACATATTTATTAGGTAGTAAGTAGTGGTGAATTCTTACCCTTATTTCTGAAAAGATATGCATATGACAAGAAAATCATAAATACAGATATGACTTACATTTTACAGTTAATTTCTTCCTTTTTTTCCTTTAAAGTCTGTGACATCAGTTAATACACATTAGGCCAAATATCAACCTTCAAACTGTAAACTACCTTTGCCCCCTTCAGCAGAGAAGTTTTTTTTATTTAAAACAAAAATGACAGGACCATGAAACAAGTATATGCTAAACATGCAAACTCAAAGTTTTTACAAAATGGTTACAACTACACAGATTTTTAAAAATTAAGAGAAACATTGGAATATATTATTTGATATTAATAGTTTGGAATTACATATTTAGTTAATACAATTATTTTAATGAGTGAAATGTTGAAAAATGCGCTTAAGAATTTTGCTTGATTTAATTTTCATGACATTATTTATAATTTATGAGTAAATTCTGCATACTCCCACTATTAATGCAAATTTAAAGATTCTGTAGCTTAATTAGCCACTCAGTTCCATTTTGTTGATTGCAGTTTGTTCCTTCCTTTAAATGCTCTTGCCACGGCACAGTGTTTGTGATAATTCACTTGCAATTCCCTCCGACTTGATGAACAATTTTTCACCAGAACTCTTGCTCAGTAACTATTTCTGAGATCTTGTAAACTGATAGTTGTAATATTAGTTATAATATATAGTGCTCTTGCCTTTTGCTGGTCTCTTTCTCTTTGCCTCTGATTTTCCAAGCATCAGAGTCTTATCCAAAGATTCCTGCTTCTGCATTATGTATCCAAAATATGTAAGCATTAGCACTGTTCCGGTGGGTGGTCTGGTTTTATTTCATTTTGTAATGAATTATTTGTTCTTCATGTTGTCCAAACATAGTTACCCTTTTGGAATTTGTCCCTGACAGATTCTCTCCCTATCTTTGCAAGGCCCATCACCATTTCTGTCTCATCTCCCAATGCTCCACAGGAATTCTCTTGCCCAGCAAAAAAACTTTGCCCAAACATTCACTCCCCAGCATTCCACAGCAGCCGTCTCCCTCCCATCCTTAAGTCTGACTAATGTGGAATGGCCATATTTAGATGGTGTGATGAAGGCAAATCCTGGAACAATTAGTAATATCGGCCATACAATTCATCATGCTTGGTGGTATTTTGAGAGTCCAGGCTAGGTCTCCAAAGATTAATTAGTTTTTTCCTCTCCCTGTAATACTTCCTAATCCATAGGTTTTTCTTTGGACCATGATAAAAATACAAGTTTGAAAACACATCATGCATTATGACATTTAATTCTGATATTAAGGTAGATCATTGCTGTCGTCCCTTGTGAAAAAAATAACAAGCCTTACTACAAGTATATCATGGGTTACTCAATTGGCATCATTTGCTCCCCCAATAAAAAAAATCAGATTAATTGTAACCTCAGTTACCAGAACCATTCTGCCCTGAGAACCATATATACAAAAGACAAATATGGAAGTGTTCTGTTGTCTGTCTGGACTAAAATAATTACCGCTATTAATATTGGACTAGCTTAAAATATATAGCACTTTAGCAGCACCTAGTGGCAGACACACCCAATACAGCTATAACAATATTTATAATAAACAGCAACAGGGTGAGTTAATGTTTTGATCCCTAAGCAGCGCTATATGAAATTGATAATATATACACTTCCATAAGCTACAGCTCACCTTTTCAGAGGCACAGAGTTATTTAAAGAAATGGTGAACTCTGATTGCATAGGTATATTCTTATAGCAGAAAGTTTTTGAGCAGTAAGACATGATTGACAATTATGTGCCATCAAGTTGTTGTCTTAGTAACCATATTTTAGTGACCTTAGTGACCATATATGTAGGTTTTATTCAGGATGATTTGTCAACAACATAGTTTTTCAGGTTTTCCAGTGGCATACCCATTGCTGTTGTAATTGAGTCCATCCACTTTGCTGGTAACTATCTTATCTTTCTTTTCATCTTTCCCAGCATTACACATTTTTCAAGATCTTCACATAATGAGCAGAGATATTATTATTTGAGCCTTATCTTTGTGCCTTGAATGAATTCTTTGGGTTACCATTGAATCTGTTTATTTATTTTCTTTGATATCCATGTTATCCCCAGGAGTCTTCTACAAAGTTCAAAAGTGTCAATTTTTCTGAACCTGCTTTTTCAGATTTCACTTTTTGCCTTATATAGCATTCCAGGAAGAATCGTTACCTGTTGATTCTGATTTTTGTAAGTAAAGGAACATTCCTGTCTCTGAATTTCTTATTTAACATCTTCATTGCTATTCTACCAAATAATCTGTGATGTATTTCTTGACTGCTGATTCCTTGGCAAATGATAGTTGGTTCCATAAACCCTATCTACCATTTCAATGTCTTCATTGTAAATTCTAAAGGGCATTATTTACATTAAAATATATGCCAGGATATTATGTTTTTCAGTTTAAAAATTCTGTATATCAACCATTTTATGAAGCTGTATATCAACCATAATGTATATCAAGCATAAAATGCAGCTCGAGGGTGTTAAAATATTTTTTTTAAAGAGTGTATCACAGATGCAGAGCCACTTTATTAATGTTCATTTTGCCAATAGATATTAAAATGTGAAGAGCAAATCCAGTCAAATTTGGTGCAGAAGACTTGTTAAGAGATTCTTGAAGAGAATAGGTGGCAAGCAGGATTCTGTTTACTTTCAAGTATCATATTAAGAATAGAGGGACAGAGAGACAGATTTGTTTTAGTGAATTTTTCAGGAGCTATTCAACCACCTTTAGCTCTATTAACCATTGACTGCATGTTTTATTCATGACTTAGGGCAGGAAAAGAAATAAGTGATTTATTACCCGTCCTCAGACTTGCAGTCTCCAGAGCCAAGGTGAAAGTATACTATGATTAGATAAGTAAAAGCACCTGCTTGTTTCTTAGTTTTGTTGTAGAAACCAAACCAGCTTTTATGTTAATAATTGTTCCCTTTTCTCAGAAAATCACCGTCCTTTGTTTCCCCCTCATAAAATATATGTATGTTTTCAAAATAACAGGAGCTAGAATTGCTCACCTGCTAATAGGAGCTAACGGTGCACACTTATAATTGCTAAAGAAAGCTGAGGTGGCAAGCTTGTTTGAAATAAAGGTTTGAGGATATACAGGTAGTCCTCAATTTATGACAACAAAGCCCAACATTTCTGTTGCTAAGCGAGACAGTGGTGAGTTTTGCTCCATTTTATGACTTTTCTTGCCACAGTTGTTAAGTGAATCACTGCAGGTGTTAAATTAGTAACATGTTGTTAAACAAATCTGGCTTTCCCATTGACTTTGACAGGTGGCAAAAAGTGATCACATAACTCTGGGACATTGCAGCCATCATAAATGTGAGCCAGTTGCCAAGCATACAAATTTTGATCATGGCGATGCTGTAATGGTTGTGTGAAAAATGGGCGTAAGTCACTTTTCTCAATGCTGTTGTAACCTTGAACAATCACTACATGAAAGGTGGTAATTGGGAGGACTATCTTCATTAAAGCATACCTTTATTTCCAACAAGTCTGCTACCTCAGCTTTCTTTGAGAGCAATTAGCAGGTGAGCAACTTCAGCTCTCCTTATTTAAAAAAATATTCATGCTACAGTCTGGGGTAATGCGATGTAAAGGAAGCTGAATTAAATTATATCACCAGGAGGAAGGCCTAGTTGAAAAATCTGGACAGGGACTCTCTGAGTAAAGGCAAACAACATTTAACTCAGTGAATTATACTATGTGATTGAAGCAATTTGTAGTTCTTAAAACACCTATAAAAGAAATCAACCAGATGGGCCCTATGCTTTATAAGTGGCAATCTATATGACCCCTTCACAAATTACATGAAAGGGGGAAAACCTTATTTAAAGATGCAGGTCTCCTTTTCATCAAGGGTCTTTCTGTCCTCGTCTATGCACAGTTTAGGGTGGCAGGAAATTGTTAATACAAAGGTTGTACTAAGCCAAAACATTGCTTGCCTTTAGATTGCCAAACCTAGCCAGTTGCCAAACAAGCAAACAAACCATAGCTTGGTGTAGATGAACTCAATGAACCCTGCCAGCACAACACTGAGGAAACAGCATTGGCGAGTCAATGTTAATTTATGTAATTACAATTTCTTTTCACAATTCCATTAATCGGCCTTTGTAGAGGAAGAAAAAGTTCCCTCAAACTGATGGTGTTAAAAAAACTTAAAAAGACACCCAAACCTTGTGCCATGCTTTCAATACATCAGAAATAAAAGATAAAAGATTGGGTATGAGAAACATTTGTCACTCTGAAGTGCAATAAGCATGACATTAAAAGGGCTATACTGATCCTACCATTATCAGTACAGGAATGCTGTATTAAGTCAGAAGAAAGCAGATGTAGTTTGACACCTGTGGCTTTCTTCTAAGCTGCTCAGGTATCTATAGCCAAGCTCAGAAGAATATATTTAAAACTATACGAAGATTTTGAACCCAAGCTAATGTAAATGTAATCCCAGTGTTTCATGATAGAATAGATTTATAGCTGTACATTTTATAACTGTAATATCTTTAACATTTATAGTATTTTATACCCAGAGGGGATGTATGACTGGAAGAATACTTTTTACTTCTGATAATAAAATAAGTACATATAACAAAAATGAAATTTCCCAAGTTTATTTTCAAGTTCCTAAAAAATAGGGCTGTGGAACAGCAATAAATACACAATGACTATACAGAGTATTTAGTTTTTGCTTATTCAATTATTGCATATGTGCACATATATCAATACAGTGTAGTCAATGCATGTGTTCAATGGCATTAATGTCTTGATTCCTGAACAAATTTAATCTGAATTTAAAAATGACAGTTCAATCTTGCCACAGGATCCTATTTATGAAATATTATGGATTATAGCAATTAAGAGATTTGGGTGAATCTTTCAGTTTCAGTTTAACTTTAAAGAATATGATTAATTTGTCCTGCCCTGTTGTATTCCTTTTTACTTGTTCCTTGCTATTAATAAGTCATAAGATGAGATTTTTGTCATTGTCATTTTGTACAATCATGATTTAAACTCACATACAGTTTTTTTAGGACAAGCCCACAAACCCAAAAAGAAAAAAAAAACCACTGAGTTAAGAACTAATTTTCAGATTACAATCTTATGTTCGTTTGAATGTTTACTTCCAAGTAAGTTTGTGTAATATATTATAAAACTTTATAGCAGTCCTGGCTACTCCAAACTATTTATTTAGAGTAATAAAGCACACTGCTATGTTCGATACACGAATACATTTTATAATAGCCTTTATCTCATTCTATCCTTCTCTTGAATATAGTAAACTCCAACACAAATCTAGTTGTATAAAATATTTCCTGACTGGCCCAACTATTTCACTTGGTCTTAGTCAATATTAATTGCTTCATAAAAATATACAATTAAGTTTCATGGTTCTACAGACTGTTTACTGCTGCCGGCTGCAATTCACTCCTGTTTTAACAAATTGAAAAATGATATTTCATACAGTTGCTGGATTTCAATAATCTGTACTCGATTATTCCAGGCAAATACATAATTGCTAAATGCTAAGAAAACATTTACAATTACTTGTACCAGCCTCTACTATTTTTTATAGGATCACCTTATTCAACAAGATTATGCTGACATAGAAAGAAAAGACTATTCCTATGACCGTTTATATTTTACTGCATGTTCTGGTCATTCAGAAGACAGATGCTATCAGACAATTACTCCCTTGAACTATAACAACCAGCAGACACTCAGGCAAATGTTACATAGATCATATTAAGGAGTCTTAAGGTGCAAACCTGAAATCTTCCTTTAGTTCCTTAAAGAGGTGGGAAGATTAACAATTTTATCTCAGCCAAGGAGTAAAGAGATGACAAAATGATGAGGAAAAGAACAAGTCTCACACGGCTATCTCATAATTGAAACCGTAAAGGTAGAGGTTATGGGGAAAACAGAACAATACTTTCTCCCCACCCCCCAATAACAGTAATATGGTAGCTTAATGAGTTATTTAAAAATGCCAAAAGACAATGGTCGGTATATTGTATCCAATGGCCTCCATTCTTCAGGGAGCAGTCAATGGCCAAACTCACGGTGTCAATTTTGTGAGAAAGTTAAGGCTCTTTGACAACTGACATTTTAAAGAAGAGATGCAGAACCCAATATCTAAACCACTAGATTAATGCCCTCCCCCCTCAGCTGACACAGCACTGCCAGTGATTGGAACTGGTAAGAATTGCAGCCTAACAAAGACCAAATACAGATGAAGTTGCCACTCATTTTAAAGAACTAGGGGTCCAATCCCATAACTCTAGTTGCTAAAGACACTTTGTCATGCTAAGCAGTGCATGCTTTAAGACAGAGGCAACTTTAAGAGTTTTAGCACTTGCTGTTTTGAAAGAGCATTACTAGTTCCGACAGGAAGAAACAGGACAGCTCAGACTAGTTCCATTTTCTTTGTTTTCATATTACTTCAGTAGTCATTAATAGTTTTCTTGTACACTACTGGTACTAGACTTGTTTTAAAACAGATCACAGAAAAAGGTTTGTACTAAAGGATGTGAAAGCAGAAAAATTATGTAAAAATTTAGTCTAGAATACACAATCTTTAAGTGTTATCTTTTCCTAGAGGAGTATCTTTCCAATGTTAACACTTTTCTTTAAAAAAATCATAACATTTCTTAGTTTTTTTTACCTGCACTCTGGAAACAGCAAAGAACATAATGACTGAACTCTGCATGTTGTAGAAAATATGAGAAAGCTGTTCAGAATCATTCCTGAAATGGATGCTTAACATTGTTTTCAATGAAAAACTACCCTGATAGAATTGAGAAAATTCAGTATTTCTTCCCACACTGACCATCTTGATAATTGTGGAAAGTCTACAAACAGGACATCAGTACAGTATCCTTTTTCTGATCATGCTCCCTAGCCAAAAATCATGTTCTCTAGTACTCAGAGGTAAACTACATCCAACAGTGATGATAATATATACCGTAATTATCAGAATTATCAGAAGCACAAACTGTTTTGCCCTCCAAGAATAGCACTGGTAAACTATATTTAGATAACTGAATTACAAGACAAAACTTAGGAATATAAAGTTAATTCTTCTGCACTGCATGTAAATATTACCCTCCTAAATAGAAATACAAAACTCTGCTTTGCTAAATGTTTCGAGATCAATACAAAGATATAAATTATTGGAATGCTTACTGCTAGATTTTAGGATGTTAAGCACCATAGTTTTAAATAATAGATCACCTATTGCAAAATATTCATAAAACAAGATTAGGTGTTGAAATTGTCAATAACAATATAAAATTATGACCAAGAACATGCCTATAAACTTGTTCATCAAAAATACAAATTGTACTTAACCATACAATTATGACTATTTGCATGAAGATGACACACTTTCGTGCCAAGACCTGTATTATATCTTTTTCTCAAAATAAAGATTTTCTTTTAAATAAAGCCAAATAAAAAATTACTAGAAAAACAATGATACAAATGCTGAAACTAGCTTATTAAAGTATACTTAATTAATTTACACACTTGTTTTTATAAGTACAGGTTTGAATTGTAAAGAAGTATTTGTAAAATCACATAGTTACAAATGTTTATGTAAACTTTTCTTCTGAAAACATTAGAATATTCAGGAGATTTGTAAAAGACCAACATATTAATAAAATGAACATAGTTTAACTAAAATGTTTCCATGAATAGAACAAATATCATACTTTTCCTTGAATTATATGCACAGTTGCATCCAACTGAGTCTGTTAGGTAATATCCAGCTGAAGAAGAAGCTAAATTCTTGCCCCTTTTCCAAATATTAATTCTGTGACACCCTGTAAAGTAGATGTGGAGAAGAAGAACCAGAAAAGAATCTACTGTAAGCAGTCCATTCCTATAATACTGGATGTAATTCAGTATTAATTCTGTTGCCTGCGTTTTGCTGATCTCATTTTTTCAAATCGTGATTCCATCTCTTCCAGGACTTTGGGTGTATAGCGTACAACCAACTTAACTTTTCCTTGAGCTGCTTTTAGAAGTTCTACAGCTTTTTCATGGTGTTCCCCTTCAACACTCTGAAAAAAAATTACACATATACACACATATTAGTATGTATTCAACAAGTATTCTAAGATTCAAGGACCGTTATTTATAATATAAGATTTACCATATTTTTCGGACTATAAGACGCACCGGTATATAAGACACACCAAGATTTCAAAGAGGTAAGTAAGAAAAAAGTTTTTGTCTCCCCCGGTCCCAGGAGCACTCTGCAGGCCTCCCAAACCCTCTGTGTACTTTATTTTTTGCAAAAACAGGCTCGTTGTTTGCAATAAATGGCCCGTTTTTCACCTGTTTTTGTGAAAAATGGACTGCACAAAGGGTTTGGGAGGCCTGTAGACTGCTTGTGGGGGCTGGGGGAAAACAAAAATGCGCCAATTTTGCAAAAAAAGGCCTGTTTTTCAGAAAAACAGGGTCATTTTTGCCTTCCCCCCAGTCCTCAGAAGCATTCTGCAGCCTCCCAAACCCTTTATGCAGCCCGTTTTTTGCAAAAACGTGCCCTTTTTCACCCGTTTTTGCAAAAGACAGGGCGTGCAGAAGGTTTGGGAAGCCTGCAGAGTGCTTCCGTGAGCTGGGGGAAGGCAAAAACAATCCCGTTTTTCATTTGTTTTTCACAAAAAATGGGATGCAGGGACAGAGCTTCAGGAGGCCAAAAATGGCTGCATTTGGTATATAAGACGTACCAACATTTCCACCCTGTTAGGGGGGAAAGGGTGCATCTTATACTCCGAAAAATATGGTATATTTCCTTTATCATACCTTGTCATCTCCAAACCATTCCAAATTAAAATCATGTTTCTCAAACCATGAGTCCCAATATTATTAAATAGCCTATACAATGTTTTCATCATCATCGCAGCCCACATGATTGCTTTCATTTCCTTAGAAGCACACCATTACTGCTTCCTTTAAAAGACAGGGACCTGCCTATCTTTCTTCCCAATGTGTCATTTTCAAATTCTATTCCAGTACCCATATTGTAATTGAAAATGAAAGTTATAAATTGTAATTATGAAACAATGAATATGAATATACTCACTCTTAACTACCGATGTATCATAGGAAAAGAAACAACTCAAAACTTAGTGTTAATTTACAAGTGGAATCAGAAAAGTAAATTTGATAAAAATTCAAACTAAAACATATGTGAAGCAAAAATTTTATAAGTAAAAAGATGAGTTTTGGATTTAGAAACATAGATAATATAGTGAGAAACAATCTTTCATAAATAAGCTTCCTACAGTTGCATACAAAAGTTTAAGAAAACAATAATATAGCAGGTGTAGAAGTTTGAAAAGCCTTCCAGTTGTTTCAGTTAGAGAAAAATTGTTAATAATACCAAAGAATTGATTTATTCAGCCTATGCCTGTAATAGCCAGGTGAAAGGAATTCCACAAGTAAGCAAATATAGTTTTAACCTTTTAGAGTGGGATTCTCCTGTCTGCTTTCAAGACCATACATGCTCCTAAACATTGTTTGGCTATTTGAAAATATAGATCATTCTTGCCAATCATCAATCAGTTCTATTCTGCTTTTGGAGCTGTGTGGCAGTCAGTAACGTAGATAATATTTTCTTCTATTGGCTAGAAAATATTGTGCAGATAAAAGAATAGATTTAATTACATAACAACCCAATCCTTTCACTAGGCATTAAAACTTGACTTTTCCATCAAGTTTAAGATCCTGATAGCTTTTCGTTATATTGATTGTATTATTGTATTATTATTGGTTGCTATTTATGTTATATTATTTATGTTTTTAATAATAGATGTTATTTTTATTTATTTTTTTGGTTAGCACCTACAGTCATGAATATGAGATAAGCACCTATATAAATTTATTTCAGTGAATACATTTAAATATATTTAAGTAAATATATTATAGTAGAATCACTTTGCAGTCAGTGAAGAAATTTAAACATTTTAATTATAGCAAGACAATGTAAAAAATATCTCCAAATCAGATATGAAGTTGATATTCTGAATCCTGCAAGGAAGGGTTATAAAGAAAATCCTAAAGGAAATATAGAAAGATTCTCATAGCTGGCTACTTTAAAAATTTGAAAGTTACTAATTTTGCAAAAGGAGAGGTTACAAAGTATTAACTAAAAGAGTGTCCAGAGTTCTGCACCTGCCATATTCACATATTTTAAATCTGTATACCCTTGCATATAAATTGTTACATATATATCCACTTCTGCAATCATGTCATGCATGTACTATGCAAAAGTTTTGTCAACTTTTGTTCATTTAAAACTTACAATTTGACCAGTGGTATCTAACTTTTGATGCACTGTGTACAGTAGAAACTAATTAAATGCAAGCATATTCTTTACAATCCTAAAGATGGTTAATCTACTTCCCCACAATATTTCATAACTTCACTGCTTCACCAATATACAAGCAGCTTGTCTGTTAAAGACAAATTACAAATGGAACCAGAACAAATATAGGCAGCAGAGATTGTAAACATCTGGAAAAACATGCTAACCAATTGAGTATCAATATGAAGGTCTAAAACGGATCAATTGAAATATAGATAATAATAAGGTAGCTCAGCAGTCTGATTTAATTGTGCAGAGAACAGCCAAACATTTTTAGTCAGGGATAGTAAAATCAGTTTTTATCACTGATTTATGTTTCTTTTTTGTTTATGTAATAAAAATTAAAGTCTTACGTATAAGCATAACATTTAAATATTACTACATATATATCAATATTCTGACATACATTTTGATATAAGGCATCAATAAATGAATTGGGAAATATAAAAGCATATGGATAACTTGCAATCAGCACACTTCTTTAGCGTGTACATAGATCTAGATGACAATCAACTTTGTAATCAAAGACTGAACTTTTAAAGCATGCCTAACTTAATTTTATCTAAAAGGAAGTTCTGGGAGATAAATTAGATTAAAAGAAAATACTGGATCCTAATGATAAAACCCAATATAACTAGGATAAGGAAGCGAAACATTTCAGCTTCTTCATTTTAACTATAATGATAGATTTCTTAAAGATATTCTGACAAACCATTGTTATTTTTTAAAGTATGTATTCATTGTCTTATTTTTAAGTTTAAATGTTCATAAAATGTCCATTTTGAACTAACAAATTTATAAAATTTCTCAAATACAGTTATATTTCCCCCTGAGCATTTCAATTGCAAACCACAACCACCATCAAATACTTCATATCCTCTTAATGCCCTCAAGCGGTCACACTTAGCTACTACAAGCGGAAATTGAATTCTATCCCTACCACTCCGTTTACAGAAAGAAGTTGGTCTCCACGCTTCAATCCCCCGTGTCTATCAGCAATACCACCTGGGATAATTCGGGATATATAGATTGGAGAATTTTGCTCCTTGCCACCCATGATGTTGAATCCAAGCCCTTCATCTGTTTTGGGAAGTTCAACGACTCTGGGATGTGAATGACCTTCACTGGCAGCAAAAGCAGCAACAGTAGCCTATAAAATCAAGAAACCTCCAGTTTATTGGATGTATTCATTCTAACATCAATTTCAAAATATCTTGAAACTGAAATTGGTCAAAAGGCATGAATGTGCTCAAGTAAGTCTCAGGACTGGATTCTGAGGAAAGTACAAATCAGTGAAACATATTTACACAAACTGTCAAATAACTCATTTTGCTAAAAAGCATGTAGTGAAGGTGTTTCACAATCCCACCTCCTCCCCTTGTGCATCTTGCTCCCTTCCTTGCCATCTTAATTTCTAAATCAATTTTAATGTTAATATTACTTCAATGTTTTAAACATTGTTTTAATGTTTTATCTTGGTCTTTTGGCTGTAAGCAAGATGAGTGGCGTATAAATTTAATTAAAAAATAATAAATAGATGGAATGAGAACACTTCGGTCTATTTGCATCTTTTGAAGTGCTACAGTTTATTACACGGGCACATTCTTTATAACAAATACAATGTGATGTATTTCAACTTATTTTGGAACAAAGTACATGATGTTTAATAAGAAAAAGGCATAAGTGGATTAACAACAAATGTTCCAAAATCAGACCGTATCTTTCATTCTACTCTGCCCTTCAAGATAGAAAGATCAGATTCCTTCTACAGGTAGCCCTCAGTTACTGACTGTTCACTGACCACTTTGAAGTTACAAAATGCTGAAAAAAATAATTTTATGACTAATGCCTGCATTTATAACCTTCTTAACATCCTACAGTCGTATGATTACTCTTATAGTCAGTACACAATGTCCTGCAATTGACATATTATTTTCCCCTTGCAGAAAAAGAAATTGGAGAGGAAGGGATTACAAGAGAGTAAGAAGGTACACAACATTGAAGGTAATGGGCTGGTGCGGGCAGCTGCAAGCATACTGTAGTGTAACAGCCCAATATACTCCCTATGGTATTCCGGGTTTTTTTTCTCTACCCTCGCAGAGCACAGGGATTGAAGATGAACTGATTACAGGAGTAAACAAACACACAATGGGGGATACACAAGGCTGTTTGTGTAGCACACACTTGCAACTACAAGCACCAAGATATTGCTTTCAATGTATACTCCCCACTGTGTACAGAGGTGCACACTGCCTATATACTTTCTTGTAATATCTTCCTCTCCAATGAATGTCAATACAAACTTTAATTCCCTTTGTGTATATTATCCAAGCATCAGGGGGATTCCAGACCATTCAAAAGGATGGAGGTAAGGTTAGGAGGAAAACAAGCCAAAGATATGAAATAGATTAGTCTTGGCAGTTTTGAACCAGAAAAACACAGTTGCAGACAAGTGATTTCCCACTTAGCAACCACTTTGCTTAGCAATGCAGATCTCAATTGTGGTCATTAAATGAGGACTACCTGCATTCACAACTATCTTACTATATATGTGTGTGTAATATGCACAAAAAGTACCAATCCAGCAGGCATGTGAACTAGAAAGTATAAAATATGTAACAACCTTATGTAAATAGATTAGTAAATATTAACTACTTCAGTTCATTATTTGGGTAGAATTTAATTAGGACTTGCTAGAAAGAGTCCACACTTAAGTACTTTTTTCATTTGTTAGCACAATCGCTTACCTTTGCTGTAGCATTCGCTCTTACTTCTGGGCTACTACTGATGTCCACAGTTTCATACACATGTTCATATACCTTTAGAAAATAAAAATATTAACATATGTTTTAACTAGGTAGGGATCATTAAGAATACATGCAGATTGTGAAATTATATTATTATGAAAACCAAACTGAATCCTGATATTCTAACAGATATACATCTGCTTATTACATTTTAATTGATTTAACTTGTATTTTGTTATCTAATACAGGTAGTCCTTAAGATACAACAGGTCACTTAATCATCAATCAAAATTACGACAGATTCCCCCCCAAAAAAACTACATATGATTTTGTTTTAAAAGTTACAAAGGCTGCAGTACCCCTGCGATCATTCACTGTTATGACCGACCATGGGGACACTGAGAGCCCCCTCTTCTCTGCCCATCTCAACCTGAGGGGATCCTGCAGACTTGGGCTTGCTCCCCATGCCTCCTGGAAGCAGCCATTTTCAACACTCCAACAATTCTTTGTGGAAATGGCTGCTCTCAGAGCTTTCCGCCCTGGTCAGCTGGATGTTGGAGACTGCAATCTTCTGGCTTGTTAGCCTTTGGGAAGCTAGCTGCCTGCAATTCAAGGGTGACAGCTTCAGGCCCTCCAATTTTTATCCCATTTAAAAATCTCATTTGCTAAATTTATTGCATGCCTGGAAAACAGAGTGACAAACATTACTTGCAGTACCTTCATTCCAGGCTGAAAAGTAGAAGAAAGGAAGCAACCAAGCAAAGAAAATCTTTCTGCACCATTTTTCAGCTCTGGAGAAGCTGAAGAAAAAGTTCAGTTCCAAAGCAAAAGCGTCTAATGCATAAATGCGCATCAAATGGCCATGGCAGAAACTGGGTCCTAAAAGGGAGTCAGACGGCAAAAAGCTTTCCAAAGCCTTCCAAGCTTTTTGCTGTCTCAATTCCTTAAATCAAATAAATTTAGCAAATGAGGTTTATCTAAAAGGGAGTCTGATTGGAGGGAAGAGGTAGAGATTTTAATTTCAGCACCTACTTTTGGGGGGGGGGAGATCAAGAAGTCTGTCCTCCCAGCTTTTTTTTTTTTTTTTAATTGAAGAAATCTGTTTCTGGGATAGAGAGAGAGAGATAATCAAAGGAAAGGTTTTAGATCGGTGGATCTAAAGGTGGAAGCTGCTGGCTTCCCAAAGGCTAGTAAGAGCCAGGAGGTTTGCAGTCTCCCAATGGGCAGCTGATTGTGGCAGAGGCCAAGCACAGAGGCTTGTTTGGAAGCCTCTCCAGCATTGGAATGCAGCACTGGTCTCTAATTTAGCTGAACTCTTTCCCCCACTGGCCAGATTTTTGGCTCTGCAATCCTTTATGAACCCAGCTGGAGGGCAGGTGTCCCCCACCCATGAAGTACCACATGATCACTTAATGACCTGCAAGCTCAAAGTAGGGGGTAGGGGATGTTAAGGAGGAGGTCTCCCTTAAAGATTGTCACCACTTACAACCATAATGGACAGTCTCCATTAGGGTCACAGGTCAAGGACACCTCCCCCCCCTCTACATGCCTTTGAAAAATAAACTTACCTCCCTTACTGCATTACAAAATTCACTTTGAAGAACTCTTTGTAAAGCCTGCAATTTTTGAGGGGGTACCTCACCACTCCTTTGCAACTTTTCCAGCAACTCAATAGCTCGGCAAATATCTGGAGGAAGATGTAATAAAACAATGTGAGCTATTGAATTTTACACAAGTAACATTTTTAACGCCTTGACATGGCTGCCAACAATATGCTATTCAATAACATACCATTTTAATTATATTCAGATCTTCTCTTTATAAGAGAGTTTCTGTATTTCCCATTTTAAAATTGAGATTTAAACAAGTCATAGCTAACTAGTTTTCTGAATGATTTTTTGTCCATGATGTGACTATCTCTATCAATTTTCACAATTTTTATAGTATCTCAGAAGGGCCCTATCATATTATCTTGTTCATTATTTTCATAACTAGGTTTTGAAAAAGTTGCACCAAGTTAACAGGTTTACATGTTTTTATTGTGTTTTTGGTACATTGCTCAGTATTCATTAAGGGTTGAATATTTATAATAAATATAAATAATCAAAATAATTCAATGCATACTTCTTTGGGATTCGGATCCACAATGCAATAATAGTATCCAAACATTCATATATAAATTTTATCCTAGCTGTGGCTCAATAGTCACAAATTTAAATAATCTATCTTGGTGGCATATATTCCATAGGAATTGTGGATGCCTTGGAGAAAAAATCCAAATAATGCAGACAAACATGTGCAAAATGGCTTCCTAAGGAATAAAAATTGGAAAGGGAATTTGTTTTAGATAAATATCCCGTGTTTCAAAAAGTGTGAATGATCCCTGATAAAACAAAACAAAACAGAGATACAATTAATAAACATTAATCAGTAAACAGAGTAATCACTCAAATTAGTGGCCACACAATGGGCACTAAAAATTTTATTTTATTATAAAATATTTTTAAACGGAGTTTAGCAACATTGGATAAATAACCTTTCCACCATTTTTTAATTCTAATTTTAGTAAACATCTTGTAAAAGTACTTGCTCAAAAATATTTTGCCTTCTTCAGTAAGATAATTCACAATTTCAGTTCATGATCCAAACCAGAATGATCATCATCATCGTCATTTTAGCCACTGTCTATCCACTGCAGAATGAAGGCCTCTTCCGCATATTTCCAATCAATATAATCTGGAGCTTGCCAGTTGGGCCCACCATACGTCAACTTTGTCAATCCATCCTGTTTTAGGTCTCTTTCGTGGACACCTTTTATCAAGTGGGATCCATTCTATGACTGCCATGTTCTACCTGACATCAGGTTCTTCTTGCTATGTGACCAGCCCATTTCTATTTCAATTCTTTTACTCTCTTGATATTGTATACTTTTGTTTCTTTTTAATCCATTGTATTGTATTGTTGAGCATGTCTTTCCATGGCTTTTTGCACCACTCATAGTTTTGAATAGATTGTGAGGTTAGTGTCCATGTTTCACCGGCATATGTTAGAACAGGTAGCACAGACTGATCAAAAACTTTTCTCTTCAGGCATAGGGGGAGGCTGTTCTTGATAATTAAGCTTAGCTTTCCAAATACCTGACAACCACAAACATACTGTTCAATTTCCTTCATTGTATCAACTTCCACTGAGATCCATTGGCCAAGGTATATGTAGTGGTCTACTACATCTAGTTGGCTCTTTTTCAGGTTTATTTTTAAGCCAAATGGTTCTCCTGGTTTTGCAGTTCTTGAAAAAAACCCAGAATGATAGCGGTTCTAAATACATGTTACTCAATTCACCTTAAAGAATTACAGTACTATATTATATGCCAGGGTTTATCATGTCTCAAGATCTCAGAATAGGTCTTTAGCAAAAACTGAAGTGGCAAAAGGATTTTAACATAATAGGGCTCTATGTTTCCTGGCATAAAATGTTTTGCAAGCAACTGCCAGAAGCTTAATTACTGGGTATGGAAATCGTTAACTTTGTTAACCATCAAAACAGCTGAGCAAAACCAATATTTTCCACAGCAGTCTTTGAAGATTAGAAATCAAAACATAGAGGCTTCACATGACAAAGGGCAGGCTTAACAGCCGAGTCCAAGCATCATATTCTTGTGAATATTGTTTAATTTGTTTTGAGTGACTGAAAAGCAAATGATAAAATACTGTCCAGAATAAATATAATTACAATAAGCCACTATAAAACTTCTATAATGTCAAAGCTGTGACAGTTCTAGTACTCTAAATGTACTGACAGCTACTGATAAACATTTCATAAGATATAATCAGAGAAACCAAGCTTAACCATTGGCAAATGCTTTTCTATTACAATTATGACTTAAAAACTGGCACACTTAAAAACTTCTGAGAATGATTTAATATAACACTAAGAACAGTGGTTATTTATACATTTCTTTAAATTTTGCAAATAGAAAGTTAAGGACACATGCAACTTTTTATTTAGATAGTCAATCTTTAGTGACAGATTATATTGGAAAGTTTACATGTTTCCTTTTTTCTTCATGCCTTTTCACAAAATTCTTCAAATCTTTAACAAGCCTTTTTAAATCCAATAGAGGAAAGTTATCCAGATCACTCTCTTGGTTTGTTATTTTATATTCTTTTCATTATTAAGATATCCCAGCTTCTTTTATATATTAAGTGTAACATCTATTTCCATGTAATTTCTGTAGCTTGTCATTTTTAATTTCACTTTCAAATCAGTCCCAACCTTGCGATGTACAATCTGTTCCTCTTCCAATAACCTCTTTTAAACACAGTCCATCTATAGAAGTAGACACCCTTAACATTATCTTTTGGGTCCATTTTTCAAAAATGTGCATTAGTATGTCAAATATTAAAATATTTTTCTTCATTCTATAGTTGAAAGTTGAGTTTAAGTGTTCCTCTTTAATTGTAATTTTTAATTCCTTCTAGTTGCCTCTAGTGTCCAATTTTTAAAAGTCTTTATCTTATTTCTTATAAAATAATTCAAAACAACAACATCTAAGGAGATACATACACATATATCCATATATGTTGTAAAATGTGTTGATCCAAAGGTTCCCAATAGGTGAAAATCAGTTAACAAGCAATTGTGGAAAATGATTAGAAAGTATGCAAACCCAATGTTCTTTCAAAGGTCCTGTGATTTGAGCAATGTGGTTATTCCTTTGCTTTCCAGAACTCTAAACTTGCCAGAAGGCCACTTTCTTGTAGTCTCTTTGCAAGGAACCCTTGTGGGCAATCTCAAATTCTCTCCTTGTCCAGAGAGGAATGATCAAATAACCAGTCTACCTGCCAGTTCTTCATTTCACCATGGATGTCAGTTCTGGTTTTTACAGAATCATTTTCAGCCTGCAATTTGTTAGTTCTAATCCTCTAGGACAGGGGTGTCAAACTCATGTTGTCATAGCGGCGTCACATGACGTATCGGGACTTTTTTACCCTTTGCTAAACCGGGCGTGAGCATGACCAGTACATGACGCATCTGGCTCACAAGCTGAGAGTTTGACAGCCTGCTCTAGGAAAATAGATGCTGTAATCATACAACTTGCAGAAGAGGCAAGACAGAAAACAATAAGTTTCTGTTTAAAAAGTTTCATTATTTATGTGTGATATTTTGAAACATCTTGAATCTAAAAGGCACATTGAATGATAATTTTAGAACAGGGGTTCCCAACCAGGGATGCGAGACAATATTCCAGGAGGTGCAAAAACTTGGGTTTAGAAGTTTCAAAATTATAGTGTAAATGCATAATTATATGCATATAATTATTTACTTTTGTAAGGGATGAAAGATTATATTAGAAGTGTTCTAGTGGTGCAGGGTATAGGAAAATATGGGAACCTCTGGTTTAGAATATGGCTTTGATCCAATTACTCTTGTACATCTGATTTTTTTAAAGGTTTTGCCATGAAGATAAAAGGTGGAAGACTATTTATTTTTAGTTTCTGAGAGAAAAGTCAAAAGTGTACAATGAAGAAAGTTGTTATTAGGTTACGCTATCTAAATTATGAATTTGGACAAGCTTCCTAATTCAAGGCTTTTCTAAACAAACCTGAAAGGAAAATAATCTAATATTGTTCTTTAATCCTTACTTGGCAGTTCACTTACTGTTTGCTTTTACTGGATGGAAAGATGCACAGCAAGTCTTATAATGCCCCAGGCATTGGGGCCAGAATGTTAAATCATTGGTGCTCTTATATTTGAGTGTATACATGGGAACCAACTTTTTTGCAGGGGCCTTGATCTAAATTGTTTTCTTAATTTTTAATAAATTTGACATTTTATATGATATGCCACCCAGAATTTCACTGGTGAGCCATGTACATTTGATAAATAAATGTTAGCTGAAATAAAATTAAATGTTATAGTTCAACTGCCTCTTGGGTACATACATATTGTTATTTCAGAAATGACCTGAGACTTTCTTTTTTAGATAAATAGTATTATCCCTTGGTTTCTAACTCTTTTCCTCCTTCAAAGAAATAATTTTAAGTCTTTAATAATTTTATCTTCTAATAACACATACAAGATAAATGTTTAGAAATTATTTACAATACATTGTTTACAACAAATGCATTATCTTTAAATTTTACATATAGTAGTTATAACCACATAAATTTGGGATTAAAAATACATCTGCATCTTATTCAATCCAAGGTACATTTAAAATATAGAGGAAATAGGATCTTCATTTGACCTTACAAATGGTCAAATGAAGATCCTATCTGACCATCCAAATGTACGCATATGAATTTGACTAGCCACAGAATGAATACCTTGCATGTTAAAAACTTTTTTTTTTCTTGGCTGAAGATATGTGCTTCATAAAAATGTGCTTTTTATGAATGGCTCAAAAACTGCCTTCAAACCACATTGTCTAACTGCTTTATCCTTACTAGAACATAATGGTTACTAAAACATAATGAATATATTAATCTCGCTGGCAAACCATCTACCAAAAGAACTTCAACATCATATGGATTTAAATTTGAGAGTAGAATATTTTTGACTTTTCAACCTAGCCTACAATCGTGGTACTTCTTGAAGGCTTGTTTTCAATATATAGACCAGACCGAACCAAACTCTGAACCAAGTTCTGAATTGAAACACAATTGGCCAGGTGCTTAGCTTAGTCACTTTTAATATTGACAGGGGTGGGTGGGT
>JANHFT010003117.1:109557-120892 GCA_032467955.1 Pseudoxenodon macrops | reverse complement strand
CCAGATTGTTGGGGGCAAGAGGCTGACTCTGTAAACTGCTTAGAGAAGGCTGTAAAAGAACTGTGAAGCGGTATATAAGTCTAAGGGCTATTGCTAGTTCCTTCCTTCCTTCCTTCCTTCCTTCCTTTCTGGCGCAGTGGTAAGAATACCATATTGCAGGCTAGCTCTGCCTACTGTCAGGAGTTCAATCCTGACTGGCTCAAGGTTGACTCAGCCTTCCATCCTTCCGAGGTGGGTAAAATGAGGACCCAGATTGTTGTGGGCAAGAGGCTGACTCTGTAAACCGCTTAGAGAAGGCTGTCAAGCACTGTAAAGCGTTATTCTTCTAAGTGTAAGTGCTATTGCTTAGTGCTATTCAGTGGGGATTTCAACCTGCTGTCCAGCTTAAACATGTTATTGAATTTAAGATTCAGCCCTTAGGCAGATGTGGCTAATTCTAGAATTTTTAGAAACAGCTGTGTATGAAAGAAAGTTATAAATGTGATGGTAGCAAACACACACAAAAAATATTGGGAGATCTCTAGTAGTGGAATAATTTTAATACTTTCCGTCAATTGAAGTGTCCTTCTTTATCAAGGTTTCTTATTTTTGATTTTTGAGGACCAACCAGCAAGACCCTAATTCTCTAGAGCAGGGGTGTCAAACTCAAGGCCCAGGGTCCGAATCCGGCCCACGGGGTGCTTAGATCTGACCCATGGGGCTGCCATGTAAACAGCGAAGGACTGGCCTGCAATGCTTCTGCCAGCAAAAATGGAGCTCAAGAGGGATGCGGACGGACCAACTAAGCTCCGTTTCGCTGGCAGAGGGTTGCAGGAGGCCGTCGAAGCCAGAAACGGTGCTCAGGAGCCCTTTTTTGCTGGCCAAACACTTGGGCCACCACAGGTGCGCTCCCCCGAACGAGTGACATCGAGCTAGGCATGCTCCCCCAAAGGTCAAACACAACCCTGATGCGCCCCTCAATGAAATCGAGTTTGTCACCCCTGCTCTAGAGGAACGAGAATGGCAAAGAAAGAAAGCAAAATAACGTAAACCGGAATAATTATTTGCATAGCAAATAATAGATTTTAATTTTCGGTATTAACACTTCTTAATGAAATCAGGATTTTGTCAAAAGAGAAGTTGATAAATCAGGTGTATAGGTCTATCTTTTTCAAGGGGTTTTGTAAAGAAGAGTCTTGAGATCAGATCTAAATGCCAGTGGACCATTTCTTTCCCTGTGAAAAATGAAGCAACCTGCAAACTTCAAAACAGTTAAGGATGGGATAAACCGAAGTTATACAATAGTGGGTGATTGATCAAGTTGTGGTAGTTGAAGCCATTCTAACTTCTGGTCTTTTCTTCGGCTAGGGTGTGGTTCCCACGGCTCAGCGAGCTGCTATTGTGGTAGGAGTTGAGTTACCAGTCTATGACATCACGAAGAAACACTTAATACTTTCAGGACTCATGGGCGACACAATTCTGACACATTTTATGTGAGTACCTGCCGCTGTTCTGGTGGTTAACCTCAGTGTGTTTTTCTCAAGTTGTGTAGGCTGTGAAACGAAGCATGGATTGTGGGCATGGAGTAAATAGTCAAGAGCTCACATTTTGGCATTTTCCCCTGTGACTTCTGGAGATCATGCATCCTTCCGGTGGATGGATACTGGCATTGCACTAAGCCACATTATGGACATTTTAAATTTTGATTCAATATGACACGTGAACCCAGCTCTATAAACTAAGATTTATGGCCCAATATTATGCGTAATCCACAACTTGTAGCATTTAAATATAGCGAGAACAAACGTGGACCCATGTTAGAAATTGTAAGGAGCAAAGAGACTTAATACTACGGTGTCAAACCCATCTTCTGGTGAGGCACTGGCATTACTGTCCTTAAAATTTTACGTGAATTGTGGAAAACTCAGAGGAAGAATCGGTCATTCTGCCACACGCAACTAAAACTTGTGGTTTCCGTCGCACATTTTCTCCCAAGAATTGTATTAGGCCTTTTCCTGAAATCAGTGCCACGTGGAAGGAAGGAATTCACAATCTCTAGTTACTCTTGTGAGATGTACCGGCTTTTAAACGGTTTCTTCTATGCTTGTCTGCCCAGTTCCAGTTTTACCTGTGGACTGGCTGGTGCCATAGCTTCCAATCCAGTGGATGTGGTTCGAACCCGCATGATGAATCAGCGGGCCATAGTGGGAAGCGTGGAGATGTATAGGGGAACAATGGACGGCCTGGTAAAGGTAAGAACTACAGGGTAACCATCTGGAGGGGGTCAGGATTAGTGTGGTGTAGTGGTTCAGGGGTGCTGGACGAATAGTAGGGGCACCTGGTTCATTCTCACCCAAAGTCATGGAAATGCTTTGGTTGACTTTGTCCCTATCTCCTCCACTACAGCTTACTTTTCTTGCTGTGGTAGGAGCAGCATATAAGGATGAAATGGGAATCCCCTTATGGGGTGATCCAAGCCCCTAAATAATAGGAATAGAATAGAATAGAATAGAATAGAATAGAATAGAATAGAATAGAATAGAATAGAATAGAATAGAATAGAATTCTTCATTGGCCAGGTGTGATTGGATACGCAAGGAATTTGTTGCATATGCTCTCAGTGTACATAAGGAGAATAAAATACATTCTTCAGGAATAAAAAGATAAAACACTTAATGATAGTCAAGGTTACTAATAAGCTATGAAATCGTACTTGGAAACAAATAAAAACAATATAATTGAAAGATACAAGCAACATGGTTATAATAATAAGTGGGAAGAGACATACTACGGTAGTAAGGAAGAGAAGAAGAATAGTAATAATCTTAATACATTATTTTTTCAGTGTTGAGGGGGTTATTTGTTTAGCAGAGTGATGGCATTTGGGGAAAAACTGTCCTTGTGTCTAGTTGTCTTGGTGTACAGTGCCCTATAGAGTCGTTTTGAGGGTAGAAGTTAAAACAGTTTATGTCCAGGATGCGAGAGGTCAGTAAATATTTTCCCTCTTTTTGACTCGTGCAATGTACAGATAGATCCTCAATGGAAGGCAGGTTGGTAGCAGTTGTTTTTTCTGCAGTACTAACTATCCGTTGAAGTCTGTGTTTGTCTTGTTGGGTTGCAGAGCCAAACAAATAAATAAAAATAAATAAAAGCAGGATGTAAATCTAAGAAATGTTGGGGGCAACACAGAAGGTATGGATCAGGACGTATTTTGAATGTGGTTTCTTATCGCCCCTACAGACTTGGAAAAGTGAAGGTTTCTTTGCACTTTACAAAGGTTTCTGGCCAAATTGGTTGAGACTTGGTCCCTGGAATATCATTGTATCCTTTTGTACACAAGGCAGAGGCACCATCATGCAGGGAAAGTTTTTGAAGCAATTATCCAATTAGCCAAGAGTTTTGTAGATGTGGCAACTTTCCTACAAATGCTGAAGTTACCCAAACCCATTCAGATCTAATTCAGCATGTTGTGTGAACCTGTTCGTTATTATCTCTAGCGCCGTGTAACAGAGTGAGCTGTTACTTGTCCCAGCTTCTGCCAACCTAGCAGTTCGAAAGCATGTAAAAAATGCAAGTAAAAAAATAGGGACCACTTTATGGGAAGGTAACAGCGTTCTGTGCGCCTTCGGCATTTAGTCATGCCAGCCACATGACCACAGAGACGTCTTCGGACAGCGCTGGCTCTTCAGCTTTGAAACGGAGATGAGCGCTGCCCCCTAGAGTGAGGAATGACTAGCATGCATGTGTGAGAGGAACCATTACCTTCACAAGTGATAGGAGAACCCTGCCAATTTTGTTATTCATGATGCACTCAGGATATTAGCTAATCTTTGGGTTGCCATCCAGAGCAGTTCCTTCTACTGAAGTGATATAAAATATCTTATCCCCCCTTTTTTCTTATCATGGGTCTCTTGCATTAGTATCATAGATGATGATTAGCCATTATAATTCCCAATTGTGTGTGTGTGTGGGTGGAATCAGAGCTGTTAATTTGTTTATTGCTTTTAATTTTTGCCGCCTTTTCACACTAACATGTTCCCTTAATTTCTGCAGTTCTAACCCAGTAAGTCCGCTTGGGCTGTTGGGATGGTTGAAAAATGCAAAACTAGACATGTTAACTTCGCTGGAAATGCGACCTGCAGGAGGGAGGGAAAGATTAGAAATTCCTCCTTTGAATAGTTACTTCTTTAACTCAACAGCAGTTTTTTATCACCTACGAGCAGCTGAAGAGGCTCCCTTTTTAAAGGTGCCAGTTTGGATTGGCCATCCAGCTACCCTTCCCATTCCTCTCCATTCCTGCATCTTCATGTATTTTTATTTTTATTTTTGGTCTACATGGATTTTGTTTTACCCTCCATGTGCTGAGTGCTCAGTATTGGAAGGGTGGCTTAAGGGGGAAGGGGAGGACGGGTCCACAAATACAGTATTCAGAGCCTGGTGCATGTGCTTTTCCCACCCCCCACAAGGAAGACGGTGGAACGTGGAGGGAGAGCACTTAGGTCTGTGTTTGTATCTTCCATGAAGAGAGCTGTGAGTTAAAAAAAATCCTTTTCACTGCCATGTGGCTTTTGCAGTAGGCAATCCCTCTCCCCCTCTGACCCACGCCAGAGGAAAGGGGAAAAGAAGAGGGCTGCTGCAGGCCTCCTTTCATTGTCATGTAAACCCCATTAAACTATTTATTGGAATCCAATCCTGTGGTGCGTGTGCATTTGTATTTCTGCAGATATTACAAGTTTTCTTAAACTAGGGCAGGTCTCTTTAAAAAAAGGGAAAAAAATTGGGTTAATATCAGGAGTCACACCCCCAACGAAAGAAGACTCCGAGGCTTGAGTTTCTTCAAGGTTCCATTTTATTAAGAGATGTCATATTGGCACATCTGGGAAAACCCGAATCTGAAAGCTTCCAGGTTTTCCCCACCCAAAGGAAAGTTCAACTCCATGCCCAGCGCCCACATGTCCATCACATGGTCCAATCAAAGCCCAACTGGAGATGCCGCCGGTCAGGTGCAGGGCAAGATGTCCTTGACTCTCTGAGAAAGGAATGCTATTTTGACTACATATCTCCCCAGCTCCATACAATCCCCCCTCCCAGTTTCCCACAGTAGGAAACATGGCAGGCCTGAGGGCCCAGCGAAAAAGATGGCTTCCAGGCCTGACAAATTGCCTGTCCAGCTACATGATTTATACACCTGCCAGGCTTAAATTAACGTCCCTGAATCCTGATCTGGTACTGTTGCAAACATATTCAAATCTAGAGAAAGGATCACCCGAGTAATCCACACAATTCATCCAGTGAATTGTAGTTTCTGGTTGACTGCAGGATAACTCGCCTGAGTCATCCTGAGAAGAACGACAAATCAGAAAGAGCCTGATTTTTAGCAGCTCCTAAAAGCTCATGCCTTTTATTAAAATCGGTGAGTTGATGCTCCTGGATCTGGAGCTTGATTTTTTTTGGGGAGCTACAATCCACTAACGTGGCTTCGCTCCTACATTTCCCATCACCGTTTACATTGAGCAGATAAAAACAGCTTTTTAGAATCGTCCCTCTCCAAGAGACAGTATGGATAGAGATGTCATTAGCAAAAGGCAATGAATCCTGACCACGCGATTCAGCTACAACAGGTGCATGACAACCACAACGGGCAATAAAAATAGCCACGCAGCAGGTGCCCGGGGAGAGGGGTGTTAACAATTATGAAATAAAATAAAAAAGGGTTTTAATCCTGATGGATTCTTCAGCCCTTAAGCAAGCAAAAACGTGTGTTGATAGCTTTGTGCATGTATCGGTCACAACCTTGCAGATGTGTAGAATTGGAGGATCGTCTTCCTTGATCCATCTGAAGTGGTTTGTGGGCATTGGACATTTTCTCAGTCACAACAATCCTTCACTCAACACTGATCAGATGGATCGACATCTTTTTTTGTCTCGCTTTTGGGGCAACCAACCGCTGTCAATGCGGGAACCGGCCGCCAGCTCTCACAGATGGCATTTCAGCTCGATTTCCCTCCTAATGGGCTCTAGCACATTTGCTAATCCTCCTTTCGGGGGTTTCTTCAGCCATCGTTCGCTCCTCTGTATGTTTGTTTTTGTAAGGGCAAACACAATCAAAGGGGCAATAAAAACGGACTCGATGGGTAATTGTTCGGAGCTTATGTTTGCATGCTCCAGACTTCCTTGAAATCATTGGTGCAATTAAGCACCGAGAGTTATTAAAGTTTGGATAAAAGGTCTCCTTCCTTAGCAGCAGTATCTCACAATATTTTTCACTAGCCAATACGTTGCTGAGACAGAATGGTGGTTTTATCACCTGGAAGGAATAAAAAAATAGGCCATTAATTTCCTCCCCTGCTTTGTCTCCCCAAAGTTATGATCCCTTAGATCTGAGAATTGTTTACAGGGATAACCAAATGATAATACTGCCGGAAAACCCTGTAAAGTCAAAAGATCTTCCCCAGCACCAGACATCAATTTAAACACTTCCCACTTTGGCCTTCATGAATCTGGCTTGCTTGGTCCTGCTGCATCATGCAGCCTATGTTGTCACTGGCGATGCACATCAAGGCTAATCCAGTTTATATAAATTCAGCAAGGTGCGCTTCCTGTCTTCCGTTTCCATAGAGAAGATACGCAAGCGTTATAAAATTAGAAGCTTTGGAAACCTCCAGGTTCCACTTCTTGCTTTTCCATGGCTCATTTATCAGGATCCAAGCTATTAACGGGTCGGGGGAGTAAACATGGCTCCATCTGCCAATCTAACCGAAGAGGAAGTCGTCAGGATGCGTGCTCTCCACGAAGGGCGGAAAATTATAAGCGGTTTTATCAACTTAATGGAATGGATCTCCACGTTGGTTTGGCTGCATTGTAAAAGTAAAACGTGTTCCTTTTTTCGTTATAAGGAAACAGAACCTCATAGTATTTCTCCCGTTTTTCTTACTATGGTATGTTTATGGGAGCCAAGGAGGAAAAACCTCAAGATTGTTGACCTCAACTGACTGCAAGGACGCACCCTAACCCATGAGGCAGTAAATGCACAGATAACTCCAAGAACTATCTAAACATCTCCAAAATGAGACCTTCTTTGGGACCAAGGTTCTTGATTCCTCTAGGTCCAGAGTTTAACAGCCTCTTGGCACTGCCACCATTGCCCTTTAGAGCTTAGCCATAATGTACAACAGGGATGTCAAACTCAAAGCCAAGGGCCGAATCCAGCTTAGAACTGGCCTGGGGGGGCTGCCCTGGAAACAGTGAAGGACTGGGCCGCAGTGCCCAGTGCCAGGGTTGGGCTTCAAAAATTTTAGCAAATAATTCTCTGCCCGGTTGGTGGGTGGGCGTGGCCATGGTGGGCGTGGCCTAGTCAAGTCTCCTGCACCACGACAGGAGGGGCGTATTTGCCCTCCCTGGGCTCTGGAGGCTTCCCTCAAGCCTCCGGGAGGACGGAAATGGCCTCCCCAGGCTCCAGAGGCCCTCTGGAGGCCGGAAACAGGTCAAAACGTCCGGTAGGCCCATTTTTCATCCTTCCTCAGCCTCCGCGCACAACCTGCACTTACCTGCATCCAAAATGGGCTGCGTGGGAATTCCTGGGAAGGGAGGGGGTGGGCGGAACCAGCCAAGAGTGGGATTTGGGGGTTCTCCAAACTGCACAGAATCTTAGCTAGTGATTCTCCCGAACCCCTGCGAAGCCCCAGCAGCCCACCCCTGCCTCTGCCAGCAAAAACGGAGCTCGAGAGGGCTGCATGCGGTCCCCCACCAGAGGTGCCCCCAAAACAACTGACGTCAAGCTGGCCACACACCCCTGGCCACGCCACACACACACACACACCCGAGATCAAATACAACCCTGATGCACCTTTCAATGAAATGGAGTTTGACACCCCCGACGAAGAAATAAATGGCGTTGTAAGTTGGAGATACACCCAGTTTTCAAAGTGGCCCTGAACTTACTGCTATGGGGGTGGGGGTGGAATCAGGAAACCTGATTTCTGCACCCCTTTACCACGGAGTAACATTGCTTCTGGAGGGAAGACTTGGTGAAACATATAACGGGAGAACCTTACCAGGAGATGTACCTAGACTAGCAGGTGTTGTTGTTGTTGTTGTTGTTTTAACCTACATCAGTCCTTCAGCTGGGCTAGTGAGATGACATAGAGTGGTCCCCCAGGCTGAGTGGGAGCAGCAGCATCGGGCTGACTGTCAGGGTGAAAAAGGGGAAATATTTTGTTCTTCAGGCGCAGACACGTCTGATAGATCTCCAGGCGAACCTCCTTCTGCCAATAGCCGTAGATGAGTGGATTTGCTAGGGAATTGCACACGCCCAACACCCAGAGGTAGTGCTCTAGCAGGCGATGGAGGTAACAGCGCTGGCAGGCAATCTGGACAATGCTCACCACAAAGAAAGGGGACCAGGAGAAGGCAAAACAACCAACCAGGATGGCTACCGTACGCAAGGCTTTGGTATCGTTGGACGGCTGAGAGGTCGGGCAGGCAGCCGGCAGGCCCGCCGGTTCCAGTTCTCGGATGTGCTGGATGTGCAGTGAAGCGATCTTGAGCAAGCGGCAGTGGAAATAGAGGAAGACGAAGAAAACCGGGAAGAAGCTGACACAGAAGACCACCAAGGTGTACGTGGGTTGAAAGACGGCGAAGAAGGTGCACAGACCTTGGTAGTTCTTCTGTTGGAAGCTGTGGACCATCACAGGGAGGAAACCGATCAAACAAGCCAGCAACCAAGGACCTCCAATGCAAATCCCAACCACTGGGCCACACATGATTTTGAAGTAGCGGAAAGGATGAGTAATAGCCAAGTACCGGTCGAAGGTGACCAAAATCACTGTGAAGATGGAGGCAGCAGAGGGGCAGGTGATGGACGCCATCTGCAAGACACAGTACCGCTGAGGGGTCTGGTAGTCGGGACCAGACAGTTCTTCGTTAACCAGACCGGCGATGGTGAAGCCCACCAAGTAGTCGGAGATCGCGAGGTTTAAAACAAAGCACAGGGCAGGGCAGGGGTTCTTCCAGACCAGGCGCACCAGCGCAATAACCACAACACAATTGACGAGCATAATCAGTGAAGCCAGCAAAGCAAGGATGACACCGAAGGTAAAGTTTCCCATACTGAGGGTTCCTTTTCTGGAGGAAGGTGGGCGCAGAGTCCCTGAAATCTAAACCTAAATGCAGAGCCTTCTTGAAGCGTCTTTCAAGGAGGTTCTCCAGGTTGAGTAGCCGGCTGGTAAAAGCTCAGAACTCAAGAGGTGGAAGGCTGAGGGGGCATCCTTAGCCAACCTAGCTTGCTCCCTTCTGCAGCCTTCGGCTCTGAGCCTACCTAAGTATATTGCTATTGCTCTGCCTATAGTCCCCACCCCTGGTTTCCAGACAACATGAAAAGAAGCCGCTACCTGCATTTGAAAAACGGTCTTTGGCCTGTAAGGATGACCTCACAGTACGTGAGTGCGTCTGTGCAGATGTCTGAAGTCATAAATATATTTCATTATGTTCCTAACCCGTGAAATGAATTTTGTGGAATCAAGCAGGGGTGGGCTTCAAAAATTTCAGCAATTTAAGACAGTCACTTATCTGAAATGATACACGACAGGTTCTCCTGCTTGAGCAGGGGGCTGGACTAGAAGACCTCCAAGGTCCCTTTCAGCTACAGTAGTGGCCACAATTGTGGAAACCTTTGGGGGGAAATTGTACTTTTGAGGTTTGATGGCTAGTAACACCACTTTTTTTTGGGGGGGGGGAGTTTCAAGATAATCATATTCCATTGCTGGAATAGCCTGGGAATAGGACAGACCTTAACCCAATTCAAAATCTATGGAGCCGACTAAAGAAACTTGTTAGTCAAAAGCGACCCAGCAATAAAACCCAGTTAATAGAAGCCATCATTCCATCTTGGTTTCACATTATAACAGCTGCAGAACTATAAAAGACTTGGTTCACTCCATGGGAAGAAGATGTTGTAAGGTCGTATTGCCAAACTAAGTATTAACCGACATGGTGATAATTTTTGTATATCTCGTTTTTTCTACCTGTTTCACTTTTCTTCTTTATACTGTAACTGCTATTCTAATAGCAAATCCTTCATAAAAGTTATTGCATTACGTTATTGCTTAAATTATCTTTCCATTGATATATAATTGTATGGTACTAACTACTCCAAAAAAAGATGGTGTTATTAGCTAGCTTTAGAAAAGACACTTTCCCCCAAAAGGTTTCCACAATATTGGCCACCACTGCATATTCTATTCTAATGTAGCAGTTCTCCCTCCCTACCACCTTCTCTTAAACTACATTGCCCAGAATTCCCGAGAACAAAGCGTCAAGGTGGCCTCTCGACTTGGCCAATCAGCGAGCGCGGAGCAAAAAAGAACCTTCTGACGCTTCCATCCTCGGATCGCTCCTCTCGGCCACGCCCCTAGAGACCGGTCCACCAATGGGGGCGCGCGGAGGCTGCTTGGAGGCGGGGCTGAGGGAAGCGGGCGAGGCCCGGCCGGCGGGGCGGCAGCTGCGGTGGAACTGCGGCCGAAGCCCCCGATGTCTCTGGGGAGCTGCGGGCGGAAGCCGGTGCGGCTGGTCGGAGGATGCGTGGGAAGGCAAGGTGAGGTGGAAGGCAAGGGAAGGCCGCTCCAATGGCTCGAAGCAGCCGCCCGACCTTCCAGGCGCCCCGGGGACTACAACTCCCATGTTCCTCAACACACACACACCCCGACAGATTTGGAGAAGGGCGTGCGCGCCTTGCTGGCTGGGAATGTAAAGGACTTGCCTTTCCCGGCGCTCCCGGGAATTGCCAGCTGTTCCCCCCATTGCATTCTTCTTCTGGCTGGGAAGCATGGGTTTTATAGTCCTGGTGCATCCCGCAAGGCGTGTCCCAGGTGTGTCCGCCTGGCTTTCTGCATTGCAGCCTTGCCTGCTTCACCGGGGGCTGCATAGGAACTTCCAGTTGCATGGGGTGGGATGCTGCAATTTTGGCACTTTAAAAAAGAAAAGAAAAGCCAAAAGAATGAGATGGAGAGATCCGAATTCAGATCCCTGGGAAAATGCGTGGCTGACTTGAACCAGGATTTATCTTCTCTGTTAGACTAGCTACCCTGTTTCCTAAAATTCTGGGAATTGGGCAGCCCGGGAGGTTTTAATTTATGACTATTATTATGCTCGGTTGCATAGTCAGACAGATGTTTTCAGACCGGATTTGGCATTTCTGTCCACCTATGGAATCCTTCCCAAAGGCCTGGGAGGTTTGAATCGAAAGTTTCAATTCAGCATCCCAGCAGAAATTTAGAGCGTTAACAGATTAACAGAGTTGGAAGGGACCTTGTAGGTCATCTAGTCCAACCCCCCCCGCCCAAGCTGGCGACCCCGCACC
>JANHFT010003117.1:88900-109457 GCA_032467955.1 Pseudoxenodon macrops | reverse complement strand
AATAAATACATCTATGCATTCCATCTAATTAAATTATTTGTGATGTTCCAAGGGAACAGATACTTGCTATCAGACATATAAAACCTAATTTTGTCAGCAATCCCAGATTCACTGGACACGAATCATGATCCGATGAGCTGGCTCTACTTTACTGTAAGGCTACATGATCAGAATCCTGCAAGTCTGAAAGCACAAAGATTCCACCATCTCATTTACAGGCTGAGAAGTAAAAGCGAGTTCCTTCTCAACCACTTTCTCCTCCACGCATTGTGTAGACTATGTCCTCTCTTACCTGACCATTCCCTAGGTAGCCTTTCTTTGTCTTGTTTCTGTAGATCTTTCTAACATACAGTATAATTAATCTTCTCTCTTTGTGCATATAATAACTCTAGAAGATGACCAGGCTGAGCCTGAAGGTGGGATCAAATTTGTCATTAGTCTCAAGTCCTTTCATGTCCACAAGAAATCTAAGTCCAGCCCACCTTGAATTCCATGGATTCTTATTTACTGCATATTTGCTTTGACAGTTACTATGTCAAATTCTCAGAGAGAGCATAAGTTTGCAATAAATCTTTATATTCATTTGAATTACCTGGACTTCCTGATTTTCCTGTGCTTGATAATAACTTTGCTGCAGTTATGATACATAAAAATAATGAATCATGAACCTTTTTTAGTGATTGTCTATAAGTTTTAATAAGAAAAGTTCCAGTTTCATTTGAAATGTTATTTTTAAAAATTCTTTACAGTATCATATGTAATGTACCTAGTTTTGGATTTTATTTTTTCACAAGTCTACCATACAAGACAAAATAGGCCTTCATGTTTTTCACATTATGCCTAATGCTGTCAGACCTGCCCCAATCTGATCCCTTAGGAAAGAAAGACTCTTGACTCCATTTGGTTGAAGCAAAAGGTTATTTTACTAAAAGATGTTGGCTGCAGTAAAGTCAGGCTAGATCTGGGTTTCCTGTGCTCAAAAGTTACAGAAAGCCTTCCCCCTGTGACCAGTCCATCTGCAGCCAATCGGAACTCACCAAAGTGTTCTGAGATTGTGAGATGTTTTTGGGTAATCCACATTCTTTCTCAGGGTGCCTGGCCTTGGATGCTGGTACAAACTGGTTCTGAGCGTATCTGGTCTTTATCACCTGTCATTCCTCCTCCCTATTTCCCATCACATACACACACAGCTTTACTGCCTATGATGGCAGGATGCCTGTGAGGTGCCAAGCCGAACCTGGCAGACCTGACAAATGCTATTAACTCCAGTGAAATAACAAAAATGCCCATTACTGTGATATGTAGAAAAAAGCATTTTGGAGGATTTTGTCTAATTTTGCATACAATTTGAGATTCAGAGACCGGGTAGTGTTCAAATTATATTCTTAACTGGATCATCAGCAGAATTAGTGTGTTGTGCCAATTCTGTAACTGATTCACTGGTGGAGTTGGGACTAAAGTACTTCACCCATTTAGTCATATCCTACAAGCATAGAACATGGGTTAAGCTTCACTTCCTGCATCACTGGAAAACATAACTTGAACTGTTATGGCCTCAGCAGTGTTGATCTAAATTTTCAATTTAGTTTGCACTCAACACATTTACTCTCAATCCCTATAATCCAGGTCAGGTCAAGCCCAACACTCAAATCAGTTAGCAAAAATAAAGGCTGATTATGTATTTATGTAACATCAGCAAATAAACTAAAACAGTTAACTAACAAAATGGGAGGAAAGACTGGTAATAAGGGAGACAAAGAGACATGAATAACAGGGAAGAATTTATATTATCTTTTACCTATTAAATATAGTTATTTATCAAAAGCTTTAAGCACAGAACACTCCAGAGGCTGTTCTAAATCAAGTTTTGGTTATTTCACCTTTAATGATTTTATGCACATAACAACAGCAGACAAGAAAATAGAGAGTAGGACACCACTAATTCTACTTTTATACTGCAACATTAAAAAACCACATTGGTGGACAGCAGTGGTATCCTGGAGGAAGTTCATACCACTTTATGAGAATTGACTGTTACATTTTCCGGAATGTTGCACATTGGTTGACAACAGAAGTGAACCTCCATGCCTACCAGGCCAATCAGCTGTTCTGTAGCTAATTAGGCAACATGGCATTAGCAATGGAGCCAACAAACCTAGTTCTTAAATATTCCACAGCATATCACTGGTGGACAGAATGATGTATCCAACACTAGGAAATCTTTCTAGTTTGCTTTCTTTTCTAGAAACACCCCACAGTCACATAGGAGCAGGGCCATCTTAACAGCGTTATGGGTCCCGGGCAAAGCAGCATACTGGGGGCCCCTATGACAACTACTCACTGGAATAAAAAATTAAACATATTTATTTTATTGGCACTTCCAACAAAATCTGTTTTGGGATGGGGCTCCTATGCTCATGGGGCCCATGCGTTGGCAAGTGCCCATCAGGCCCATGCATTAAGAGAGTCCTGCTTAGGAGAGGTGAAGGAATTAGTTTTCTTACTCTTCTCTTACCTCATACAACAGTCATCCTGAAACTACTGAATCAATTCATTAATTAAGTTCTATCAAGTCAGTATCAACTCAGCAACCACATAGACTTTCCCTGGGAGGTTCTGTCCTGGGCCTGGTTTTTCAGATCTTCTAGCTCTCACCACTATAACTGAATCTATACATCTTGCTGCTAGTTGTCCTCTTTTCATTGAATTAATGATTTCATGATTTGAAACTGGATAATTTAACTCTGGAATGAAACTGATGTTCCTGGTATAAAAAGATGGGTTGGTAATTGTGAATATAGTAGAATAACTATACCTATGTAAATAACTATTATAGATAGCATTAATGTAATTTAGTCTTATTACTATTACTGTTGTTGATAGTGAGAAAAGCTTATAGAAAATATATAACATACCAATATATATAGTTATGCACATAGAAATGTAGATAGCGAACTTAGTAACGGTATAGCTAGAAATTTAACGTGTCAGTTGGATCTATAGGAAGATATAGAAAATTTCAATTAGTATATGGTAGAGTGGAAGAATATCTTTAAAATTCTCAAAATGACAAGTATGACTTCGACAATTACAAAAGGTGGTAAAAAAACAACGACATCAATTGCCTCTTCATCAGGGCAAAGATTGATGGAAAGTATGTTGGGATGAAAGAAGGCAGGGTCAACCATGAACCTGCAGAGGGTACATCATTGAATTTCTTGCAGGAAACAATGATGAAAATGCAAGAAGTAATGATGAGGAATCATGAGGAAAATGAAAGATGAAATAGGGGATGTGAAAGATGTTATCTGCAAAATTGATGATAAAGTAGGAACAATCCAGGAGGCAATTGCAAAAAACAAACAACACATAAAGTCAGTAGAGACCAGAACATAGCAGGTAGAAAAAAGAATAGAGGAGATGGATAACAAACTAACAGAAATTAATAGAAACTTAGAAGAGGCAATTGCCCACTTAGAGATGGAAAAACCGGCTTTTTAACTTCAGGTTTCAAAATGTCCCAGAGAATAAGGAAGAGGATCTCCCAAATAGCATGGCAGAAATTCTGGAACATACACTAACAAAAGTAAGCAAGTAATTTTAGGCGAATTAGACAAAGTGTACAGAATGTATACTAATTAATGCTATAACAAACAATAAAAAAGATTACAAAAGTTTAAACAAAAAGGAAGTTAGGCAACAACTGCCAAGCACTTTTTCGGCAATGATAAAAGAATTGGATATAAGTGATGCTTGGAGGAAATTGAATCCAGAGGGAAGGCAATATATGTTTTTCTTCTTCTAATCTTCATAGATCATAGTCTAGAATAGACATGGCCTGGATGAACCCGGAATTAATAAATGAAATAGAATAAATGTATGGGCCGACCATAACCCAGTAAAGCTAAAATAGAGGGGAATGAGAAAAATTAAAATTAAATGGACATTGAACCAAAATATTTTAAAAGAAAAAACATATATACAAATGATTGAAAAAGAATTAGATTCTAATGTTCTAATTATCAGTATCTTTTTTTAGTTGAAAGCAGCTGCAAGGGGTACTTAATTTAGACCAAAATACATCTGTGGGATTTTTTATTAAGTGAATTTTCAGTTTTATAATACATTTGATATCTTTGCAGCATTTTTACATTGGTTTGTCTGTTTTTCTATTTCACTTTTATGTCTATACATATAAATTATAGTTATTTTCCTAATATAGTGTTTCATAAACAATACATCTTACTTATACTTTTATATATATAGTTATATAGTCATATACGTATATAGTTTTTTCTAATAATCTTTTCTAATATATATAATAATCTATATACAATATACAATATCTTTTACATTTTACACCTTATCAATTTATGCGGTTTTGTACTTATTTCCTAATTTCTTAATTTTTCTTACTACTTTCTCAATCTTTATATCTTTCCTCTAGCCACTTATACCAATTGTTCCATACTAGATAATAATCGGATTCTTTTTTGTCTTTGATTTCTCTAGTGAGTCTGTCCTTTTCTGCACAGTCTAACACTTTTTAAATCACATTTTCCTCTGGTGGTGTACTTTTGTTCTCCCAATTTTGTGCATAGACAATTCTTGCAGCCGTTATGATGTGCAATATTAGAAATTGATTTTTCTTCTTCTCATATTTTCCTGAAATTATCCCTAATAGGAATAATTCTGGTTTTAGTTCTATTGATTGTTTGGTTATCTCCTCCAGCCATGTTTTTATTTTTATCCAATACCTTTTTGCTTCTGTGCATGTCCACCACATGTGGTAGTACGTGCCTTGTGTCTGGGTGCATTTCCAACAATTTGGTGAACTATTTGGGAACATTTTTGCTATTTTGACTGGTGAAAGGTGCCATCTATAGAACATTTTATATACATTTTCTTTGTATGTTGTTGCCAATGCTAATTTATAATTTTGTTCCCATAATTTTTCCCATTTTTCTAATTCTATATTATAGCCAAAATTTATTGCCCAATTTATCATCGTTTTCTTCACTACTTCTTCTTCCATTTTATATCTCAATAAGTAATGGTATATTTTTCGTATTTGTTTGTCTTCTGTCCCTTGTAAAATGTTATCTATTTCCTGTGCCTCGTTATAGAATCCATATGATTCTAAATCTTTCTTGTATTTATTTTGAATTTGGCTATATGGCCACCAATCAATCTCTATTCCCTGGTCTTTTAGTTCTTGTCTTGTTTTTAATTTTCCCTGATTATCTAATATGTCCTCATATCGTACTATTTTTTTTAATCTAATACATTTGGGTATATTAATGCTTCTATAGTCGACAGCCAAATTGTTATCTTGTTGCAATGATTTCTTTTAAAAAATTTCCATGTTTGTAGCAGGGCATTTCTAATTTGGTGTTTTTGAAAATAACTGTGTATTTTATTTTTACTGTCCCAAATAAAAGCATGCCATCCTAATTCTAAATCGTGTCCTTCTATTGTCAATTTTCTTGTATTTTTTAGGTTAATCCAATCTTTTATCCAAGTCAATGTGGCTGCTTGATAATAAAGCTCCAAATCGGGAAGTCCAAAACCACCTTTTTCTTTACTATCTTGTAATAATTTTAATTTGATGTGTGGTTTCTTTCCTAGCCAAATAAATTGTTTTATCAATTTATTTAATTCTGTAAAAAAAATTCCTAAATTTATTGGTATTACCTGAAATAGAAATAATAACTTCATAAGAGAATTCATTTTAACTGTCGCTATTATTCCTGTCAGTGAGAGTTGCAATTTTTTCCAATTCTCCAGATCTTTTTGTATTTCTTGCATTGTCCTGTTATAGTTATCCTCTTTAATTGTTGAACATTTTCCAAATAACCAGATTCCCAAATATTTCACCTTTTTTGTTATCTGTATACCCATCTTTTCCTCTAATCCTCTGTCCTGTTTTTTAGTCATGTTTTTTGTTATTGTCTTTGTTTTGTTAATCTTTAAGCCCGCTACTTTACCAAATTGCTCTAATTCTTGTATCAATTTGGCTCCTGTTTCCAGGGGCTCTTCTATAATGAATACTAAGTCATCAGCAAACACCTGGATTTTGTATTCTTCTCTTTTAATTTTTAATCCTTTTATTTCCTGTTCATCTCTAATTTTCAATAATAATACCTCTAACGTTAAAATAAATAATAACGGTGACAGAGAGCAACCCTATCTTAAATTCTTCTGTGGTGTCTCCGTTTATTATTATTATTGCCTTTTGTATCAAATACATTTTCCCAATAATTTTCACACATTTTTCTCCAAATTGCATATTTTGTAATTGTGTAATTAAAAATTGCCAATTTAAGTTGTCGAAGACCTTTTGGGCATCTAGAAAGATTAACACTGCTTGTTTTCCAGGATGTGCTTCGTAATACTCTAATGTGTTCATGATTGTTCTCATATTATTTTTCAATTATCTTTTTGGTAAGAATCCATTTTGGTCTGTATGGATGAATTTATTAAAAAAAAAATTAGTCTTTCTGAAATTATCGATATAAATATTTTGTAATCTGTATTTAGTAGTCAGATGAGTCTGTAGTTTTTTATCTGCTGGTGGTCTGCATCTTCCTTTGGTATGAGTGTGATATAAGCTTCATTCCATGTTTCCGGTAATTTTGCTTCTGCAAGTGCCTCATTATACACATCGAATATTACTGTTTCTATTGGTTCCTGTATGGTCTTATAGAATTCTACAGGGAGTCCGTCTGGGACTAGTGTCTTATTATTATTTGTCTCTTCACTGCTTCTTCTAATTCCCTCTTTGTTATTTCCCCATTTAACATTTCCTTTTCCATCTCCTCAATCTTTTAAAAATTCATCTTATTTAAATACTGCTCTATATCTTCTTTTATTATATTATCTTGTTTATACAGATCTTTAAAAAAAAGTTTTGTATTATATTTTTTGTCATCCCTCTGATGATATATGTTTCTCATCTTTCTCATCACAGGCAACTCAATCACAAAGCCCCAAAGAACACATAAAAGCCCACCTACTCTCAACCCCATTTTGTCAGCCACGACAGGAACATTCTGCTGTCACTCTTTCTGGCTATCAAATAAATGGAGACTTCCTTTCCTGCAGCCTGCCCTGATTTTATTTACAGTGTCTTTCTCCTGCCTTGGAACCGGAACTGATTTTTCTTCCAAAACTGTTTAAAAATAATTCAGCTGTCCTCATGTGAATATTGGCTCAGGACTGAGTAGATTTCAGCATCATGAAATCTACTTTTTAATGCTTCTTTTCCTAGAGTCTCAAAATCCATCATCTGGAGTTTGTAGTAGAACATGGGTCCTCAAACTATGACCTGCTGAAGCCATTAATCTGGCCCACCCACTCTAGCTTCTGTGCTCAATTGCTAGCTTTCTTTAGATCAGAAGCAGCCACCTGGAGGAGGTTATGGATATTGGGGTTTTTAGCTGCAGTCTTAATTGGTGCAGTTCTCAGTCTGGTTTATTGTGTGGTCTTCTGAAACATATAATCAGGAGTTATTTTGAATGAAATCCTGTTTGTTTTATTCTTTTTTTAATGGCAAGTCTACGGGACTGTGAATTGGCCCCGTTTAAAAAGTTTGAGGACCCCTGTTTTATAACATAAAAAAACCCAATGAGAAAAGGGGGCTCTGCTTTGAGGTTATATTCTGTTTTATTATATCAAATATAAGCTGGACAGATACAACCTCGTAGACGACCCTCACTCTATCAAAGACCTTGGAGTGCTCATCTCAAACAATCTAAGCCCCAGAGCTCACTGTAACAGCATTGCCAAAAAGGCATTAACAGTTGTTAACCTGATCTTGCGAAGTTTCATTGTATTGCTAACTAGGGCATATAAAACCTTTGCCAGACCAATTCTCAAATACAGCTCATCTGCCTGGAATCCACACTGCACATCAGACATTAATATGATTGAGCAGGTCCAGAGGTATTTCACAAGAAGAGTACTCCACTCCTCTACTCACAATAGAATCCCTTATGCTACCAGGCTTGAAATTTTGGTTTTGATCTAAGCATAGTACACAAAATTGTCTGCTACAACGTCATACCTGCCAATGACTTCTTCAGCTTCAATCTCAATAATACATGGGCAAATAGTCAATAAAAACTCAAGGTAAACTGCTCCAAACTCGATTGCAGAAAATATGACTTCAGCAACAGAATGGTCAACACCTGGAATGCTCTACCCAACTCCATTGTTATATCCACAAACCCTCACAGCTTCAACCTTAAACTGTCTACCGTGGACTTCACCCCATTCCTAAGAGATCCATAAAGGGGGCGTGCATAAGCACACCAGCGTGCCTACCATCCCTGTCCTACTGTCCCCATTTATTTGTATTCATTTCCTTCGTTCATGTCCATGTTCATATTCATACCTGCTATCTTGTACATCTTTGTCAAACTAATAAATAAATAAACAAACAAACAAACAATATATTTACCAGCATTTAAAGAGGCACCTGGAAAAAAGAAACATGATTTGCGCATCTTAAGTACAAATAAAGCAATCAGCAATATTTTTAGATGACACATTTGAAAACAGAAGACACTTAGGACAGCAGAGAACTTGATATGTCTACAATGCAGGCAGAGCTAATAGGGAGTAATAGGTTAACACCAAGAGTGTGTTTTGTGCCAGATAGAACAACAAAGAGAGAAAAATCATTATTTAGAGGAGGCCTGACCACACATAGAAGAAAGAGACATCGGTATTTACCTAGTTTTATTTTGCTAGACAAAAGGACATCAGCTTAGTCCAATTATGAGGCAGTCCTTGATTTACGACAGCAATGGAGCTCACATTTTTGTTGCTAAGTGAGACAGTTGTTAAATGAATGTTGCCTCTTTCTTGTTACAGTTCTTAAGTGAATCACTGCAGTTGTTAAATTAGGAATCTGGCTTCCCCACTGAGTTTGCTTGTCAGAAGGTCACAAAAAGTTACAACGTGACTCTGGGACACTGGCAACTGGCATAAATACAAGTCAATTGCCAAGTTTCTGAATTTCTATCTCATGATCCCAGGGATTCTGCAGAGGTCATAAGTGTGTTAAGCGGCCATAAGTCACTTTTTTCAGTGCCATTATAGCTTTGAATGGTTACTAAGTGAACTATTGTAAGTCGAGACTAACTGGATGTGTTTGTGGTCCAAGACCAGGGGTGGAAGAGGGTGGCGTCTTGGGGTGCAGGAATTCTGGGAATTGAAGTTCACAGGTCTTAAAGTCGCCATAGTTGCACCCCTGATCAAAACCAATCATAAAAATACAGGTAGTCTTCGAATTACAACAGTTCGTTTAGTGACTGAAGTTACAACGGCACTGAAAAAAGTGACTTTATGACCATTTTTCAGACTTATAACCATTGTAGCATCCCCCATGGTCACATGAGTTACATTCAGATGTTTGAGAACTGACTCACATTTATGACAGTTGCAGTGCCCAGAGTCATGTGATCCCTTTTTGTGACCTTCTGACAGGAAAAGCCAATGAAAGGAAGCCAGAGTTCACTTAACCACCGTGTTACTAATTTAACAACTGCAGTGATTTCGCTTAAGAAATGTGGCAGGAAAAGTCGTACAATGGGGCAAAACCCACTTCACAAATTCCTCACTTAACAACATGAATTTTGGGCTCAATTGTAGTCGTAGGTTGAGGGCTACCTATATTACATTTATGTATACATCTCCCCCCCTTCAAATATATATGTTACAATATAGGCCTGAAATAGTTAATACTGTAAAGAAGGCCTCCACCAATTTATATAAACCACAATCATCGACAGAGGTTTTTGGAGCTATGGAAAACTGGTTGCATAAACTGGGATTCAAAAAGAGATCCAAGTTAGAACTAAGGAGAAATTTCCTGAAAGTTAGAACTAACCAGTAGAACCCCTTGCCTCCAGAAGTTGTGGATGCTCCAACACTGGAAGTTTTTAAGAAGAGGTTGGATAACCATTTATCTGAAGTGGTGTAGGGTTTCCTGCCTAGGCAGGGGGTTGGACTAGAAGACCTCCAAGGTCCCTTCCAACTCTGTTATTCTATTCTAAATAAATGTATTGGTCCGAGAGCATGGCTGTGTTTTACGGAATCCAGATGCATTTCAGCAAGACTTAGGTTTGTTTATTTATTGAACACTTTTTAAGTGATGACAACACTTGGAAAATGTATTCTCTAATTCACATTTATGTCAATCTGTCAGAATAGAGCTGGAAGGGACCTTGAAGGTCTTCTAGTCCAACTCCCTGCTCAAACAGGAGACCCTATACTATTTCAGGCAAATGGCTGTCCAATCTCTTCTTAAAAACCTTCAGTGATGAAGCATCCACAACTTCTGGAGGAAAGTTGTTCCACTGATTAATTGTTCTCACTATCAGGAAATTCCTCCTTAGTTCTAGGTTGCTTCTCTCCTTGATTCCCATCTATTGCTCCTTGTCCTGTCTTCAGGGGCTTTGGAGAATAGCTTGACCCCTTCCTCTTTGTGGCAGCCCCTCAAATACAGGAACATACTGTTATCATGTCCCCCCAGTCCTTCTTTTCTTTATGTCAAACCATAATTTATCATTGCTTTTTTTTCTTCTCCATTTAAACATCGTTGTTAAAAATATTTAATAGATGTACAATTTGATTGCAGTATAAGGAGTATCTTGGGGGTGCTTAATACTATCAATTTTAATAAGCCATGAAGCCTATTAAGAGTAAAGACAAACCAGGAATTCCTCCATACTTCTGGAAGTCTGATAGCGCTGGGTATGTGGAGTGTGCGTACGTGTGTCACAATGTTTTTCTCATTAATAGGGAAAAAAATGCGCGTAGGTGTTCTATTCCATTGAAAAAGATCCTTAATAAATTACGAGGTCTCTAAATGTTTGAGACTGATTGCTTATTTTTAACAGCAATAAGCAACAACAATATTTTCTCTCATCAAAGTAGCGCACAAAGCACTAAAAATATAGTATTCCTGTAAAATTAAAAATATCTGAGAGAAAGCTAATGTAAGATACATATATTAAGCTGCTTTAACACATCAAGGAGGTGTGGAATCATTCGTTGCTTCCATCTCCTTGCTGCTTACAGTTAGTCCTCAACTTACGACAAGTCATACTCGCAGCTGACCTGTGAGCTGTGTGCAGCATCCCATGGTCATGTGACTATGATTTACGGCATCTTTGCCACAAACCAACATTTACTTCCAGCTTCCGGCAATAAACGCTCTATTAGTGGTTTGAATTAATGACTGTGGCATTTGCTTAACCGCTGTGGCATTTGCTTTAATGACTGATTCAAAAATGAAATCAGGTCCAGTCACATGATGACTTGCTTTATGACCATCATGACTTATGACTGTACAGGTAGGTAGTCATCGACTTAACAACAGTTCATTTAGTGACTGTTCAAAGTTATAACATCTCTGAAAAAGTGACTTTATGATCATTTTTCACATTTACAACTGTTGCAGCACCCCTGTGGTCACGTGATCAAAAATAAGCCACTTGGCAGCTGGTTTGTATTTATGTCGATCGCAGTGTCCCTGTGTGTGTGTGCGCGTGTGTGACGTGATCTCCTTTTGTGACCTGACAAGCAAAGTCAATGAGGAAGCCGGATTTGCTTAACAACCGTGTGACTAGCTTAATGACTGCAGTGATTCCCTTAACAACTGTGGTAAAGAAAGGTTGTAAAATGGGACAAAACTCACCTAACAAATGTCTCACTTAAGAACAGAAAGTTTGGGCTCAATGGTGGTTGTAAGTCGACGGCTACCTGACCTTGGTAGGCTCCCCTTATGGTCATCAGACTACCTGTATAACTCTCAATAATTATGCTTTGGTCACTATATCTCCCATTGGTTTCAATGCATACTCTTTGAAAATCTTCAATTAAAAGCTTTTCCCTTCCTTCTCCAGGGACGGGAGCACCGTTGATCAAGAGTACGGCCCTGCCTACACTCCGCAGACACATACTCCGTTCGGTATGCCCCCCAGCAGCGCCCCGCCAAGCAACAGCGGCGCTGGGATCCTTCCTTCCCCTTCCACCCCTCGCTTTCCAACTCCCCGGACTCCAAGGACGCCTCGGACTCCCCGCGGGGCGGGTGGGCCAGCAAGCGCGCAAGGCTCCGTCAAGTACGAGAATTCCGATTTGTACTCGCCAGCCTCGACCCCGTCCACCTGCAGGCCCTTAAACTCGGTCGAGCCAGCGACGGTCCCGTCAATTCCTGAGGCGCACAGCCTCTACGTGACCCTCATTCTATCCGAATCGGTGATGAACCTTTTCAAAGACTGTAACTTTGACAGCTGTTGCATTTGCGTTTGCAACTTGAACATGAAAGGTGCTGAAGTCGGAGTTTACATTCCAGACCCAACCCAGGAAGCCCAGTGCAGGTGTACGTGTGGATTCAGTGCAGTCATGAACCGGAAATTTGGCAACAGCTCGGGATTGTTCCTCGAGGATGAGTTAGACATCTTGGGCCGCAATTCGGAATGCGGCAAAGAAGCGGAGAAGCGCTTCGAGGCCCTTCGCACTGCTTCCGTCGAGCAGAGTGGAAGCTTGAAGGAGTCAGACCGGCTTCCCGATGAGCTGATACTTTTGCTGCAAGACCAGTGCACCAACTTGTTTTCGCCGTTTGGAGCAGCAGATCAAGACCCCTTGCCCAAAGTCGGCGCTGCAGGCAATCTGGTGCGGGCCGAGGAAAGAGACTGTTGCTACGACTGCTATCTCGCATTGGAACACGGACGCCAGTTTATGGACAACATGTCTGGAGGGAAGGTTGACGAAGCGCTTGTGAAGAGTACTTGTTTGCATCACTGGTCGAAACGAAATGGTAAGTGCCTTGGTTTGCCGATCGAATGAACGAACGTGTTTTAATCCCACTTATAATAGCAACAGCACTTAGACTTATATACCGCTTCACAGTGCTTTTACAACCCTCTCTAAGCGGTTTCCAGAGTCAGCCTCTTGCCCCCCAGCAATCTGGGTCCTCATTTTACCCACCTCGGAAGGAGGGAAGGCTGAGTCAACCTTGAGCCTGGTGAGATTCGAACTGCCCGACTGCAGTCAGGCGGCAGTCAGCAGAAGTAGCCTGCAGTACCGCATTCTAACCACTGCGCCAACGTGGCTTACCACCAGCCACCAATCAGGAGCATTCGATTGGCATCAACCCTCTTGAGTTAGCTTTTTGGAAGTCCTCCCCATTCATTTGCCAGTTGGAGGCCTGAAGCCAACTGGATTCTCCCGGCCTAGGCAAAACTGAGGTGGAACTACGTTCTCCAAAGTTTCCTGTTTCAATACTGGTTGTTGGCATAACCAACGTTTGGCTGGATCAAGCCAAAGACCTGTCAAATCCAGCCCACCTTTGTTCTTTCAGCCAGATGTTTCCAAGAAGTCCACCAGCAGGAAATAATCTCTGAGGTCCTCTCCTTTGCCATAGTCCTTAGTTCCCCAAAGTGGATTTCCTCCATATTCTGGAGACTCCCATCACGCTTACATCTTTACAGATTAACAGAGTTGGAGGGGAGCTTGTAGGTCATCTAATCCAACCCCTTGCCCAAGCACCATTTCTGACAAATAGCAGCCCAGTCTCTTCTTGAACGTAGCTAACATAAACGAAGAAGCTGGGTCATGTCCAAGAACCTTCTCATCCAGCACTGGACTTGGACCTGAAGGCTGCAGCTGTTCTCCCATTGTTTGTCCTCTCCAGAAAATCATATTCTGGGATAGTCTATCTCTGACCATAGAGGTTCCATATAGACATCATGGGGAATCATTTATTGGCTTTCTAGCATTTCTCTATCGTACTCGGTAAAACCAACATCATCAACAGAAATCCAACATTACTTAACCCTTCATTCTCCCATCAGTCCCAGCAAGACTTATTTTGGGATTTGGAGGAAATTCATGACAGTAAGTAGAAGAATTCTTTATTGGCCAAGTGTGGTTGGACACACAAGGAATTTGTCTTTGGTGCATGTGCTCTCAGTATGCATAAAAGGACAAGATACATTTGTCAAGAATTATAAGGTACAACATGTAATGTTAGTCATAGACTACAAATAAGTAATCAGGAAACAATATCAATAAAAGTCGTAGGATACAAGCAACAAGTTACACAGTCATAAGTGGGAGGAGATGTGATAGGAACGATGAGAAGACTAATAGTAATAGTAATGCAGTCTTAGTAAATAGTTTGACAGTGGTGAGGGAATTATTTGTTTAGCAGAGTGATGGCGTTTGGGAAAAAACTCTCCTTGTGTCTGGTTGTCTTGGTTTGCAGTGCTCTATAGCGTCGTTTTGACGGTAGGAGTTGAAACAATTTATGTCCAGGATGCGACGGGTGTGTAAATACTTTCACGGCCCTCTTTTTGACTCGTGCAGTGTACAGGTCTATCAGTATACAGGTCTATCTGATAAGCTATCAGATCGTACTAGTAACCAAACAAAACAATATCAATTGTAAAGATGCAAGCAACGTGGCTATAGTAGTTAAGTGGGAAGAGATAGAGACCAGGAAGGAATAATAATAATACAGTCTTAGTAAATTAATTGACAGTATTGTGGGAATTAGTTGTTAAGCAGAGTGATGGCATTTGGGGGGGGGGGGGAACTGTCCTTGTCACTCGACCTAACCACAGGTCCACCTTCTTGCAATCCCAGAGACCTCGTTCCCTGGTTTGTCCTCTTGTCGAAGCCTCGGGTCGTTCCACCACCCCCACTCCTCACCTTCCCCACCCTCGGTGTTCTTCTTCCTCCTCCCAAGGCCCTTTTCCTCTCTTCCCTGCCAGAATCTGGAGAAACAGATGCGCCAGCTTGCCGTCATCCCGCCGATGCTGTACGACGCGGAGCAGCAACGCATCAAGTTCATCAACATGAACGGGCTGATGGACGACCCCATGAAGGTCTACAAGGACCGGCAGGTGATGAATATGTGGAGTGAGCAGGAGAAGGAGACCTTCCGTGAGAAGTGAGTGGAGCGCAACGCCTCGGTTGTCCTTGAGGGGGCAGGCTAAGAGGGGTGGGTGGGAGGTCTTCGCTCCGATGAGGAGTTGGGGGGGCGGGGGACGGACATCTGTGGACAACCTCACGTCCCTTCCTGGTTTGGAAGTCAGATCAGGTTAACAGAGTTGGAAGAAGGGACCTTGCAGGTCATCTAGTCCAACCCCCTGCCCAAGCAGGAGACCCCACATCTGCCTCTACCTAGGATCCAACTCACAACCTCCTGATTGTGAGGCAAGAGCTCCACCTCTAGGCCACAGCAGTTGGGTCAAGTCATCAGATTAATAGAGTGGGAAGGGACCTTGTAGGTCATCTAGTCCAACCCTCCGCCCAAGCAGGAGACCTTACACCATTCATGACAGATGGCAGTCCAGTCTCTTCTTGAAAGCTTCCAGGGATGATGAAGCTCCCACAACTTCTGAAGGCAACTTGGTTGATCGTTCTCACTGTCAGAAAATTTATCCTTATTTCCAGGTTGAATCTCTCCCTGTTCAGTTTCCATCCATTCTTCCTTGTCTGGCCTTCAGGTGCCTTGGAGAATAGCTTGACCCCCTTCCTCTCTGGGGCAGCCCCTCAAATATTGGAAGACTGCTATCCTGTCTCCCCTGGTCCTTCTCTTCACTAGACTAGCCAGGCCCCGTTCCTGTTGTTGGATGTCTATGGAGATTTTCAGTCATCCAGGTCACAGATGTCCCACAGGTGCTTTTTTTCAACTGGACTTTCTGGGTTTTTTCTTTGAAGACATGTTGCTTCTCATCCAAGAAACCTTTGAACTGAAGAAGCTTCTTGGATGAGAAGCGAAACGTCTTCAAAGAAAAAAAACCAAACAGTCCAGTTGCCTCTTGAAAAAAGCACCTTTGGGACAGATGTTGTTTGATGATATGTTAAAGATACTGTCGCAGGATGTAAGCTGTCCCGTGTAAAGCTTGCCTTTTTGCAATTGACTGATGGGGATTTTGTCAATGGCAATGTGTTAAAGTGATGTATCTTTCATCTTCATCCATGAATATATTTTATCATCATCATATTTGTGGATAGATTCATGACCGGTTTGTGGAGTTCCTGCCAGAGTAGTTTATCAATCTTATTCAAGGGGTTAGGGTGAAGATTATGTTTCTAAAGTCCTTTTTGGACATCCGTTTTTAACTCTGGTGCCTTCAGAAGGATTTTATCTCATCTGGCTAACTACTGGTTGACTTGATGGGATGGTGAGACACAAAACCTAACACAAATATGGAGAGCATCAAATTGGGTACTGCAATGGTCAGATTCCTGAATGACTAGGCAAGCATGCCCAAATTTTATTGCCGTATACTCCGAAAAAGCACACACATGCTTCCTAAGATACTTTCTGGCCTACAGTTTCTCATCCTGTGCTCAAAAATACATGCAATATAGTAATCAGTTTTTAAAGATTTCTATTCTGTTCGTTCACTTCTGAATTCAGTATCACAGTTGGGATAATACACCCGTACAGTTTAAGCTGTACGGGTGGTCCTCAACTTATGACCCCAATTGAGCCCAAAATTTATGCTGTCAGAAATTTGTTAGGGGGGGTTGCCCCATTTTTCCCGACTCTTCTCGCCACATTCATTAAATGAACCGCTGTCGTTCTTAAATTACTAATACGGTTGCTAAGTGAATCTGGCTTCCCGATTGGCTTGTCAGAAGGTCGTAAAAGGGGATCACGTAACTGTCATAAGTATGAGCCTTTTGCCAAGTGCAGTTTCCGAAAACTCTTTCATGTGGAGCATGTTGTAGTAATTTTATGTAGATATGTAATCTGACCAGAATGTCAAGATTTGATATCTTGATCCTTTTTTTTTGGATGAGGTTTAAGAATGCAGGATAAAACCCTATAAACAGTGTATGGGTGTGAACGCTGAAACTTTGCTATTCTTGGCATGAGAATTGGATAGTTACACCTGTTCCTATTTTAATCTGCGAAGAGAGCATGGCATCTCTCTGAAATCAGACTCCCAGGATGGGGAAGACTTTAATATAAAATATGCTGGCCTTAATCTTTGAACTCATTATCAGTATTGGGATATACAAACATTTCTATGTAGGCCCAGAGTTTCCCTGTGGTAATACATTTTACAAATAAATAAGTCTGGAACTTAGTTAATACAATGGACAGTTGAGGAGAGTTTCTGATCCTTCCTTCCTTCCTTCTTTCCTTCCTTTCTTCCTTCCTTTTCTCTCTCCCTTCTTTTTTCTCCCTCTCCCTCCTTCCTTCTTTCCTTTTTTTCTCTCTCCTTCCTTCCTTCCCTCTCTTGCTTTCCCTTCCTTTTTCTCTCTCTCTCCCTCCTTCCTTCCTTGTTTCCTTCTTTCCTTTTCTCTCTCTCTCCTTCCTTCTTTTCTTCCTTCCTTCCTTGCCTCTCTTGCTTTCCCTTCCTTCCTTTTCTCTCTCCTTCCTTCCTTCTTTTCTTCCTTCCTTCCTTGCCTCTCTTGCTTTCCCTTCCTTCCTTTTCTCTCTCCTTCCTTCCTTCCTTTTCTCTCTCTTTCCCTTCCTTCTTTTTCTCCTTCCTTCCTTCCTTCTTTTTCTCTTTCTCTCTCTCCCTCCTTCCTTCCTTTTCTCTCTCCTTCCTTCCTCCCTCCCTCCCTGTATTGATGCAGTTGAACACAGTGTAGTAAATGCTTCCCCTGCATTTAATAAGCCACCCCAAATTCCCATACGTGATAGCAGCAGGATAATCAGAGTACTTTTTTTTTAAACTTTACATTGTGAATGCTGGGAGCAAAGAAAAAACAAACAGCCGTGCAACGGGTATTTTCTGCAACATCCAAATCCCGTTTTCTAGTTTATACTAAACTTTGCGCATCTGTTGATCGGTAGCGTTTGATTTCTCATGCCCGTTTTCCACTCCAAGGGGAGTCCATTGCAGAACCCTGGTTTTGAAATTGCTGAGTTTGCAATTTTAAATTCGGTGGAACTGAATATTGAATTTCGCCCTGAGAAGGCGTGGATCCTTCGGGCTGTCAAACCGGGGTTTAGCTTGTCCGTTAAAATGACTGCTTGCCAGATTATCTGAGCGAGATCAGGGCTGGCCAGCTGCGTTCTATCTTTCAGCAATTTGAGGCCCGAAATCAAATCCTTTGCAGATTCCTAGATAAGCATGCTGTTAATTGCTTCGCCACCTGCTCCTTGAGTGTCTTCTCCGCGATAGACCACGACTCAGTCCGCGAAGTATCACGGATTGGTAAATGACAAGGACAGGTGCTGAACTGGGCAACAGGTCAGGATTTATTTATTTTTTTAAAGTCTCCAGCCTCCTGCTTTTTAGCATCCTGGCCTTTCCAGTTGGCTGCTATTTCGTTGGTACTTTATTGACGTTAAGCTCTCCTCTTATTACTCTTATTCCTGGCACTTGGTAGTTGTTTTTTTTCTGGATACTTGATTTGTCACCGAGGGCTTGAAGTGTGGCTCTCCTGGATGATGTTTGCATGTTGTTGAATATATTGCAAAATATTCGCTGGGGACTGAAGGGTTCGCTTGGCCCCATGTTTGTGGTGCAGTTCACAGGTAAGGGTGTGAATTCTGGAAGATTAACCCAGGAAGCCTTTCTCTCTAAAAGGTTGGTTTTCAGCAATACTTATCCAGTTAAGCCAGGTAAAAAAATCAGTATTCCACATAGGGAGCCTTGTCTGCCCTCCAGTGTAATGCTTAGTCTTTAATCCCCGATCTTTATTCTCCGATTACATGAATTTTTGCAAGAGTACCATTTAAAGGTGACATTGTTAAATTAAATCTGCGCTCGATTAAATTGGTAATTACGCCGTCCCGAAGGCAGAGTTCCCCTCTTTTAAGTTTTCAAATCAGTTCTGGATTTACAGAGAGGGTTTTTATCTTCAAAAAGAATGTTCAATAAGAATGTTCTTAACTTCAGTTTATTTTTTTTATTTTGTCGTCGCCTTTTACATTTCCTGATTCTTTGTGCCTGGAGATGTGTGTCAGCAAGGGATTTTAAATCCCTTTTACCTGTTTCTCGGCGCTGATTGAGGTTGGGTGGAAGATATTTCAAGATTGTGGCTTGAAGCGCAGGGAACTGAAGGAAGGGGGTAATTTGGGGATTTTAAACTTTGAATTTTAAACTATGGAGAAATAAATGCTATTAAGGGCTCTGCTTTCTTTAAACCATTCCTGTTGAGAACTAAGCGCTATACTTTATGCAGTAGGCCATGGAAATGCTATATGACAAGAGATCTATCTTCTACAAGATCTATCTTCTACAAGATATATCTCTGTAGAAGATATAAAATTATCTTACAGGGGTCCGTAATTTGAAGGCTGATTCCATTCTTCACAAACTTGCCTTATGAATGTGATACGATTTTTTCCCCCTCTGTGAAAATCTTTGCTGAGTGTTTTGATGGCAGGCGATAAACCCTGCAGATTTACGGATTCTAAAGTATGTACGGTAGTTAAGATCTCCTCTAGGGATGTTGGTTTTTTTTTTAGTTAGCTTCTACAGATTTAATCTAAGTCTTTACTATATGTACTTCAATTAATTTAGAATTAGCATGATTTGCGATACCAGTCGCTGTGGCTGGTTAAATCATGGCTTCTGGCTTAATTATGGGTTGCATCTAGCTGCCATGGTTTGTTCAACAAACTATATTTAAAACCAAAAAGCGGAATGCTGTGTCAACTCCACCTTAGTCTGCATACTATTCATGTTCATTATGAGATCTTCAGGCTGAAAAATGTAGAGAGCAGCAAAGTGGTGATAGAAATCCAAAGAGTAGCATGAGCGTAAATATGTACCGGTATATTTTTTTCTTAAGAACTTTTTGAAAATGGTGGAAAGTCTTGTTCTGATCCACACAATGTCTGGGAGGGAAAAAAAGGATTTTGATAAATACTAAAAGAGTAAGGCTTTTCAAGGGGAATTGCAATAAGTAACGTTCTACTTCAGAAGGTTCTATCCAGGAAATTACAAAACTCCTTAAATTTACTGGATTTTACTCCCACTTATTGCAAGTAGGTGATATCCATCTTAGCTCTTGGCCAAGGAAAGAATATAAGAAAGCCACGAAGGTGATATGACAAATGTTCATGGCTGAAAATATTTTTAGAAGCAGCAGTTATTCCGACTTGTCATTTATCACTGGTTATATTTTTCCCTTAGGGAATATCAAATGTAGCTGTCAAAAAAATTGCTGAATTAAAGGCAGATACCCTGTTACCATGCTGTGATTTAATGTATAGCTCTTCCCTGCTCATTTGTGCTAAGAATGCAATTCTCAGGTGCTTGGACAGCACAACCACCAGCTGATCTAAGAAATTCCAGTTGGCTTTTACTGGGGGATAAAAAAAAAAACATCTTTAAGTGCAATTCATCCTTCTACCTCTCCCAATTTTTAAATATTTTAGCTCAAGGAGAAAGAATCCTGTAACCCAGTAAATGTTGTATGACTTTTTACTACTTCTAAAACAGTTGCGTGGCTAACATTTCAAATGAAACGTTTATTTAGGTAGTTTATTTATTTATTTATTTATTAACAGAGTTGGAAGGGACCTTGCAGGTCATCTAGTCCAACCCCCTGCTCAAGCAGG
>JANHFT010003117.1:3896-18100 GCA_032467955.1 Pseudoxenodon macrops | reverse complement strand
AAAAGCTACATTCGGAGTATAAGACGCACCCAAATGATCAGCCCCAATTAGGGGGAGAAAAGGTGCGTCTTATACTCTGAAAAATACGGTAAGTATAGGTAGTCCTTGACTTATGACCATTTTTTTGTTTGTTAAGTGAGTTTTGCCTCACTTTATGACCTTTCTCGCCAGAGCTGTTAAGTGAATCACTGCAGTTGTTAAATTGGCAACAATGAATCTGGCTTCCCCATTGACTTCGCTTGTCAGAAGTCGCAAAAGGAAATCACATGACCCCGGGGGACACCGTGACGGTCATAACTGTGAGTCCGTTGCCAAGCATCTGAATTTTGATCACGTGAGCACAGGGAGGTTGCGACGGCCGTAGTGAGTGTGTAAAACGATCATAAATCGCTTTTTTTTTTAGCGCTGTTGTGTTGTCGCTAAATGAACTGTTGCAAGTTAAGGAATACCTGTACTGCATTTTCGTGTAATGAACCCAGAGCTTGTCACTGTTTTCCAAGGCAAGCAATAATCCCAATAAAGGCACCAAACAAAACGGCAGAAATACAAATTTATTGTCCTTGTTTTCCCAGAACAGAAGAAACGGAGAAGACTTGAGCGAAGACATTATAAGCTGTCCGGATTAGTTTTAGCTCCTGATCTTTAGAGAAAGAAACCCTCCCGTATTTGCCCTACCCCCCACATTCACTTGCTTTCAACCCAGTGATTCTTCCCCTCATTCCATCGCCGAAAAATCTGAATATATCCTTGGCTGGTTCTCTTCCGTGGATGGACCACAAAAGATGCCCTGGAAGATCAAAGGGGAAAAATTTGCTAGCCATCTGTTATGCGATGGGATGCTGCGCCTCCGGTGATGGCAATAGCCAGGTGAACTGGTGGGATTCAGCGGGCGAATCGGTAGCTCCGGTGATCAGTTGGCTCCGCCCACCTGCCCCTGTCCTATATTTCCATGTTTTTCAGCTCAGCTGATTTGCGTGGCACAGCGGATTCCCGCGCCTCACCTGTTTTTCTCACCGGCGCTGCAATAGAAGGTAAGGTTTTGCGCTTAAAATGGGTGGCTTTTCAACGCTGCGCGCGCTCACCAAAACGGTTGTTAAACCGGTTGAATCCCACCACTGGCCAGATGTCATAGAAGGGATCAGGCCTGTCAATACCACCAGCTGTTCCATCCTTCGCTGTTGGGTCCTTGGTGCTCTTTTGAGCTGGGTTTTCTTGCAGACGTTTAGTTACCCAACTAGGTCACATCATCAGTGCTAGGACAGAGTGGGATTTGCTCTCAATTTATATTCTAGTGGTTTGCCCTGTCAGTGTTGGTAGAAGTGGTCTTGGTTTTGTTTACTGTTTGACTGTTGTTTATTGTCTGACTGTTAGTTTATTGTTAGGCTGTTGTTTACTGTTTGCCTGAGTTGGTAGTCAAGTGATTGAGGTATTGTTTTATTGCTTGATTGTTGGTCTAGTATGGGGACCGTCAACCAGGAACATTCTCACCAACACTGACAGGACACTGCAAGCCAGCCTCTGCTTCCTAAATCCTAGTAACTCCCAAGAAGCACCTAGAGAAGGAATCTAGCCCAGTTTCAAACATATCAAACTCTACATTAGACTGGCAAGAAACGAGTACCAGGAAAGCAAACTGCTCTTGGGGAGTTGTGTTTCCCTGGAGAAAAAAAAAACACGCCAAAAATAGAAAGGGCTGGCCAGCTGTAGGAGTAGAATAGCGGGAATTGCAGCCGAAGGCAACCCAAAGGCATTAATTCCAAGAGAGGCTGGCTCAACATCTGTTCTTAGACCTCCCATTCAACTTGGTTTCCTGCAGAGAGTCTGCAAATCTAGACAGCAGCTAAAAAAATTTGCCTCCTTCTACAGCCAGCAAACAACATCAACGACAAAGTCTTTAAATATTTGCTGCATCCAATATCCAAATATCCAAAAGGCCCCAGTCTCTTCCCCCCCGTTTTATCATGTAACCTTATACATACTACAACCTTCTTCCACGCTTACGCTACTTTCAACATCTGTAGCCTTCCTGACAATTCGCAATGTTATAACGAAGAACCATTCTTGGCCCTCACCACCAACTGAAACGTAAAAAAAAACCCGAGGTCTGCCTTCTACTACTAACAGCAACAACTTTAACAAACGAGAGCCCAAGACGGCGTAACTTTCTACAGAGAGGTTTCAAAAAGCGTGCCTCCTTTTTGAACAGAGTCCTCAAAGCTCTCTTGGGTTTGTTTTCTTGCAGGACGTTTCGTTACCCAAACTAGGTTACATCATCCGTGCGCTGACGATCAGTGCACGGAGGATGTTACCCAGCTGGGTAATGAAACGTCTGCAAGAAAACCATCATGGACTCCACCCTTCCAACCCTCAGCTACCAATATCTTCCTTTATCGGCTCTTCACTCCATGCTCTGCAAAGGCAAAATGCTGTGTCTTCCTCCAAACGCTACACTTTAAATTCGACACTTACGCAAAACCGTCCAACGTACTTGACTAAAAACCCAAGTGATGTTTGCCTTAGAACAAATCGTAGCTCACAATCTCCAACTAACCCGTATTGAGGCCTTTAATTCTAAGTTGTAAATGCACCCTTTCCTAACGATGAGATATTCCAATAGTCATCGTTGGTACCATTGGCACAGAACCGATGAAGCTTCTTGGATGAGAAGCGAAACGTCTTCAAGAAAAACAAAGGAAATCCAGTTGCCTGTTGAAAAAAACTCCTTTGGGACAACCTGGATGGCTGAGAATCTCCATAGACGCTGCTCCTGACTAGCATGCATGTGTCAGTACTGTGACAAAATGTACACTGAATGCATGTGAGTGATGTGGATGCATGTTCTTCACTCCCATTAAAACTAAGACATGGTGCAACCACAGAGAGCAGACTTGTCTGGACCATAATTTCTACTCCCCTTTTGAATTTTGTTTTTCATGCAGACGCTTCTGTCCATCTGTATCAATCCCATCTGTATCACCCATCTATGCTTATGTCCCCGTGGGAGAAATTTAGGATATTTCCGCCTTGTGTTCTTACACACATCAACGTACATTTATTACAAATCAGTGGAAATTAAAAATATCTCGAATGATTCCCACGAGGAGCATGTTGGTTAAAACGTACACTCCAGCAGTGATAAGTGTACATAATGTATGCAGTCTGTTCGAATATTTTCTTGCTCACATCTTCTCAGTTCTTTTGACCAACAGCAATTTCCCGTGAAATAAAATATGCAAAGGATGGTTTCCCAGAAGACAAAACTGTCTGTTTTGGGATTGTTTTAAAGCTTAGAAGAACTCCTTTCTAGAAAATCTATTTGGAATTTCTGCTCTCGGCGCTTGGCTGCTTGATTGCAAACGTTTCGTTACCCGACTAGATAACATCAAGACACATAGAGTTGAACCATATTTACATATCGTTCAAAAGAGACAATAACAAAGCTAAGAAGGAAACAAAAAGACCAAAACAGTCCTCTACAGCAACCAACATCCAGATAAACGGGGATTGCCACCAGACAAACAAAAAGGAAACAAGTAAAGAAACTACCAAGGAGAAACCACAACACCACCAAAACTGGAAGAGCAATTCACTAGCTATATAAACAGGGAGCACACCATTCCCTTCTAGCACTGATGATGTTATCTAGTTAGGTTATGAGACGTCTGCAAGCAAACAATCAAGCTCAGAGAGCACCAAGGACTCCCCGAACGATTGTTATTCTCTACTATTGGTAGCACAAGACTCATAATTACAATCAATTATGCTTTCACTCTTATGGTCTACTCTTTACTGAAGGTGCATGGGAACAGCTCACCCTGTGCATTTTCCATAACCTCATGGACGGGTTTCGCGCTGCAATGTTCCCCACCACATCCAGCTAGAGTTGAAGAAGCTTCTTGGAGGAGAAGCGAAACGTCTTCAAAGAAAAACCAGAAAGTCCAGTTGCCTCTCGAAAAAAATTGGGACAATCAGATGGGTGAAAAGGGAACCAGGCACCCAACCCTCCCTGCTCCGAAATTGTTCCAGTGGAAATCAATCCAGTTCCAAAAGACAAATCTAGCCTTTTTTTTTTGAAAACTCCGCTAAAGCAAACTTTTCTTCCATTGTGTTTTTAAAAACAACAACACCAAATCCAAATTCAGCAGCAGCAGCATTTGAAACGGATCGAAAGAGGCCAGCCAAAATAAACATACAACCAGGAATTAGAATTTAATGCATGATGGAGTCCATAACAGCACTTAAATACAATATAGACAACATTGTATTTATGCGTGTGTGTGTGTGTGTGTATACACACACACAAATAAAACTATAAGGCTTTTTGTTATAAAGCTTATCAGTCATAAGGCTGCTTGTTGCTGCTGCTAAAATGGTGCCTTTTCTGAAACCTTTTTCTTCAAATTCTGCGAGATTTCTTCCAATTTCTTCCATTGTTTCCACTGAGCGTGTTAGGCATGGAAATAACGCAGTCGTTTCACAAATATCCTAATGGTCGACAAACATAATTTTCTTCTCCTGTTCTTGAATCGTTCTTTGTTTGAAATAATCTGTCAAATCGGTTCTTAGGAAAGTAGCTTCAAGTCTCGGCTACCTTAAACCACGATTGGACCACTGGCGTAAGCCAAATCCTCAGTGGCTCACCTCAACTCCAAAGTTGACCTCACAAAAGGCAACAACTCACAGACCGTAAAAAAAGAGAACACACCACCGTTGTTGGGTTTTGTTTTGTTGCCGTTTTGTTTTGCCGGGAAAGATTGGCCCCCCTCGCTTTCCATGGGCCCTTTCACAGTTCCTCGAACCCGGGTCATCTTCTGGGCTTTTGACCGGGGTTTTGACTTCGTGTCGCTGATCCTAGATCTCCCTTCCGGCAAGTCTTGCACCTCTCCTTTGAGGACGCGGGCGATACCCGCCACATGAGGGAAAGACAGACGTGAAGAGAAAGGAGAATAGCAGTTGACAAGAACTGGTTAGATTAAAGCCACTAGCCTTCGGGAGGGGTTAGATTAGGGAAGTTGGACCTGGAAGAGAAAACGAAACAGAGTCATACCCAACGATGTTCATGTAGGTTTTAAGCCAGGGCTATTTTTGTTAGGCGTCAATGCCAGAAAAAAATACGATAAAAAAGGGGCTGCGCATTTGATAGCGCATGTTTTAAAACAGCAGCAAGAATTGCGTTTGCACAACATTGGAAAAAGCGAGGAAACGCTTTTTCTGGAGGAAAATATCAATAAAAAAAAAAAAGGGACTGTGCAGAAATGGACAGGTTAGCACAGAAGATAAAAGAAAAAAGAAGAGACAGAATATTTCTGAATATTCTTGGGACTTGTTTTATCAATGGTTGGACAACAGCGGTAGAAATTAGAAGCTTAATAAGTATTACTACGTAAACAAACTGACCCAGACAGTATGCTGTTCATTAGTACATATTGTATGTAAAGAGAAAACAATATATATATATAAACTGCTTAATGAATATCGTACTCTCTGGGTCAGTTCATTTACATAGCAATACTTATTCTATGTAAAGAGAAAACAAATAATATACATATTTATTTATATTTATATACATCATATTTTTCAGAGTATAAGACGCACTTTAGTTTTTAGGGAGGAAAATAGAAAAAAAAAATCTGCCTACCCAGGTATTCATCTGGCTAGCGTCCTTTGGTCAATTTCAGCATATTATTTTATCCCCTGCTTAGGCTGAATTAAAACTTCTAAAGCACAGTTGATAGAGAGAAGCAATGAAAAAAGCTGGCAAAGCTGGGAAGATCGTTAGCATCTCGTTAGGGAGTAGCAATGAAAAAAGCCTGCAAAGATCGCTTCACTTGCTAGCGCCTAGTTAGGGCTGAAAAAAAGCTTAGAAAAAGCTACATTCAGAGTTTAAGACGCACCCAAATTTTCAGCCTCTTTTAGGGAGGGGAAAAGTGTGTCTTATACTCCGAAAAATACGGTATATATAAAAAGTGGTTAGATAAAGCCACTAGCCTTCAGGAGGTGTTAGATTAGGGAGGTTGGACCTGGAAGAGAGAACGAAATCGAGCAATATCCAATGATGTTCATGATGGTGCCCATTGGTTTATTATTAAAAATACAGTTTGGGAAGCAGCAATGTTCAATTTCTAGGAACCGATTGTGTCTCTTTAAGCAGCCACAGCTTTTTTCAACTCCCACACAAGCTTGAAAAAGAGCAGGCTGGTTTCATAAACCAGAGGTGAAATACAGCAGGTTCTGACAGGTTCTGGAGAACCCGTAGCGGAAATTTTGAGTAGTTCGGAGAACCGGCAAATACCACCTCTGGCTGGCCCCAGGAGTGGGGAGGGAATGGGGATTTCGCAGTATCCTCCCCCTGCCATGCCCACCAAGCTACACCCACCAAGCCACACCACGCCCACCAGGCCACGCCCACAGAACCGGTAGTACACAAATTTGGATTTCACCACTGGAGTGGATGCATTGCTATAATTGGAACAGAGCATAGAGAGCATGCTGGAGGATAATTTGGTAGTGCAGCTCCAGAGAAAAATTATCAGGAAAGGACAGCATGTAAGACATCAGAAAGAAGGGATGATTAACAGAAGGATGAACTAGATTTCTAGATTAAGATGAACCTAAGGATGAAAACCCATGTGGCACTCACTATTGTGGTGGCACTGATAAGCAAGCAACAAACCCAGGACTGAAGACAAACTGCAGACACAAAGATCAAGTAGAACTTGTCAAAAGACACATTAACTAAAGATATTAATGTGTCAAAGAATTCTCCATCAATAGCAACTAGACCCAGACTCAAGCCTGATATATTTACTCACCATCATGCTTGTTTTAATTTTCTGTAATCTGCTTGCCTACAGTAAGCTTTAGGTCAGCACTAGACCTTGGATTCCTGACTGGCTGAAAGGCTAGGTTGATAATTTTTAGAAAGACCTACCGTAATTTTACTTCTGGGGTGTGCAAAGAGACAGAAAATGGCATTTAAGTTTTTCTATCATGCTAGTAACAATGATAGGAATGCAAGGCACAGATGTGAAGATAAAAATAAAGGGCCAAAATAAGCAAGAGAAAAAGCAAGCAAGGAAGGTGCGGATTCAATTATTACCTGGCCTTCATGAAATAATTGTTTTTCAGAGGTGGTTGCATTCCTGTAGTTTCTTTTAATAGCCCTCCAGGCTGATAGACCTGCTATGCCTCAATTGGCTCAGAACGCAGGTGAAGACACAATGAGACTACCGTGTTTCCCCGATAATAAGACAGGGTCTTATTTTCTTTTGACCCCCGAAATAAGCATGTGGCCTTATTTTCAGGGAGGTTTTATTATTTTTGAGGTGCAGGAGACGGCAAGTGTGGTCACCTCACGGCTGCTGCTGTGTTTTGGGGAGGGCTTATTTTCGGGGGAGGGCTTATTTTAGCGCATGCGCCCAAAAGCCTGATTGGGCTTATTATCCGGGGAGGTCTTATTTTCAGGGAAACAGGGTAGTAAACTCAAAGCTTTTGATGATGCTCAAAAGCTGCGTTCCATCAATCTCTTTCAACCATTTATTCATTTTTTTAGGAACTTCAGCTAACCTGTCCCCGAGTCTTCTTTAACCACACCCACCACACCTGTCTTTAGCCATATTTTTAGTAGTACCTGTATTATGAAGGACCACATATAGATATATGCAAAGGAAGTCTATTACACTAATATGTAAGGGTGAGGGTGGGGAACCCTTTTGTATTTCAATTTAGAGTATAGGAGATATAGAGAGGGACATCGTTTATTTTTATCCCATCTTTATTTTTTTTTATAAATAACTCAAGGAGGCAAATAAACTGATACTTGTTCTTCCTATTTCACCACAACCACAACCCTGTGAAATAGGCTGGTGTTGAATGAGAGTGACTGAGCAAAGACACTCAGCCAGTTTTCATGCCTAAGGCAGGGCTAGAATTTCTAGCCTGGTGCCTTATACACTAGACTAGTGGGCCCCAACCTTTTGGGTACCAGGAACCAGTTCAGTGGAAAAAGGTTTTTCCATGGACCGGATGGGACATGATTTGCGCAGACCGGTTGCTAGCATGCCACGGACCTGTGCCGGTCCATGGACTGGGGGGTTGGGGACCCCTGCATTAGACCAAACTGGCTCATTGGAAACCATATTTCGTTTCCTGTTTTAGTGCAACCCATTACATTGGGACAAATCTGTGTGCCACTTGAAAGAGATTCTGACTGTGTAGTTGGGAAGTGGGAAGTGACTTAATTCCTTGAAGCTTCTGAAACCTCCTTTTCTGCTCAATTTGCAGAAAAATAAGGGGAAGCTGGTTCATATAACCCAACAAAGCATTTCTTGGAAAGCGCCTTGTTGCCCAAGTTCAAGCACAGCAGCTCTTGATATAAAACCAGACAGAGCCTAGGGGCTCTTCTGCACTGCAACTGCTACCCTGTGTGAGAACTGATAGAAAACTATGCCAGCTTACAGAAGGGCTGGCTACCTTTCCAACTCCTACTTGGCAACAAAGCAGACAGGAGGTCTACCTGCCTCAGAAGAGAGGGAAAGGGTGGGAACTCCTCCTTGGATGCCAAAAGGCACATGGGATTAGTTCTTTTCTTCCTCATCTCCCCAGCCACATTTCCCCCACCCCCCAAGAATAACAGAATAATAGGACAACAAAGTTGGAAGGGACTTTGGAGGTCTCCTAGTCCTGCTCAAGCAGGGAAACGTATGCCATTTCAGACAAATGGTTGTCTAATCTCTTCTTAAAAACCTCCAGTGTTGGAGCACCCACAACTTCTAGAGGCAAGTCGTTCCACTGATTACTTGTTCTAACTGTCAGCAAATGTCTCCTTAGTTCTAGCTTGGTTCTCTCCTTCATTAGTTTCCATCCACTGCTTCTTATCCTGTCTTCAGGTGGTTTGGAGAATAGCTTGATCCCCTCTTCTTTATGGCAGACTTTTAGATATTGGAACAATGCTATCATGTCACCCCTAGTCCTGGCTTTTCATTAAACTAGGCATACCCAATTCATGCAACTGTTCTTCCTATTTTTAGCCTTCGGCCCCCTAATCAGCTTTGTAGCTCTAATGTCTGTTTTCCTGGCAGTAGACAAGACAATAGAGTAGTGTGAAGACCCTTCACCTGCTCCAGCTTCAGAGAAAGTGAATCTTTATGGTGCCAGGAGAACAGGGACCCAAAAGATCTGCTTCCTCTCAATCTCTCCCCGTTTCTGGTCTCCCTCATGGCAAGAGAGATAGGAGAGGTGGCATGATAGGAGTGGAGGGGCTGACTCAGTTGCAGCCAAAAGTCAACAGGTGCTAAGAATCAGGGATCAAGAACCAATGGGATGTCTACAGAAGACTCGGGTGGTTACCTGCAGAAAAGTAAGCCATATCTCAGAACAATTCACTACTGATTGACTGCTCAGGAGATCATGCCATTAAAAGAACTAGAAGAACCAGGAATGGAAGCATCACTTCCTTATTTCCATTCACTCAGTTCCATATTTGTTTTTAGCCGTAAACATTTAGGCAGAGTAGCTGAGTCTGTCTGGTTTTTGTTTGAAGGTAACCACTATGCCCATGGCAACTATTGACTGCATACTTCAGAATTATATTCTGAAACGCTTCAAAATGCAGAAGGACGAATCCCTGCTTAGTTGTTGCTCATAGAAATATTTGAACAAACCAGTGAAAAGTGTTTAATTTTATCTACAGACTGGTAATACCTTGGACAAATCTTTTGTTATCAGCAGTTTCATCTATTATCTGGAATGTGTCTGAGGCTGGCCTATCTCCTTTGAAATTAGCCTACCAATCTGTTTCCTGCGCCCGCTTTCCCCCCTCCTGTTGTATCTTATTATAGTATAGTATAATATATATATATATTATAATGGCCTAAGAGCCAGTGTATGATCTGATACAACAAACAAAACCTGTCATCAATAACCTCCTTGCTGTGAATAATTTGGGAGCATTGATTGACAGATTTGATTTATGTCCATTCTTTTATTCTCTATACACGTCAGATATTTTCTAAACCCTGAACTCCTGAAAAATATTTCTATTAATTATTATTCAGCTACTTTAAAAATATGCTATTCATCACTGTCTTCAACCAAAAAATTTCAAAATCAACTCAGGAATTCTTACTATGTTCCTTTTGAAGGAAAGGCTGGAGAGATGAATGCCAGAAATTGTTGTCCATTCCCATAGATTACTAGTCAAACCTGTCAAGACTGACTGCATTGCAGAAAACAATAAAAAAGACATTTCAAAGCTTTTCAAAAGATTTTTAGTTGTCAAATTTAATACCCATCTAGCCAGTTAATTATATAGAGAAAGTTCCTTGAAGTTAAAATATTTGTGAAGAATCACTAGATATAAGGGCGAGGTAGTCCCGAAGAAAATTAGCAATAGTTAGTGGGTTTCAATAAAAATGGAATGGTGCCAAACCAAGCCCATGAATACTTTGAATTGTTTTCATTTCACTTGTCCAACCAAGTCTACTTTGGGTAGTCATATATAAAGGATAACTTCATGGAGAGGCTATAGAACTGCATATCTCTTTATGGGCTGCTACCATCACAATACAGAATTGACAATTGAATGCAAAAACTTTAGGATGAAGAACGGGGTCAGGTACTGGATAGGACAGAAGTCATTAAACCTCTCCAAGGTGTAAAAGCACAGGAGGAGTAAGTAGAAACTCTGGCTTTAATAGCAATAGTCTCCATAATCTTTGGGAACAATAAGCATTTCCCAAGCTATGCTTTCCCAGGAGGGGCTTCCCATGGATGCAAGTTGATTTGGTGGTGGCCCTGGGCTTTCTTTGATTGGGTTTGCTGGGACTGGATGAGATAATGGCAATTTTGGTAATGGTCAACATGATCTCAGCTTTTTTACCTGTCTGCTGAGTGGTGTTCAAGAAGTAATCATTAATCCAAGTCTGCTAGTACCACTTAAACTGAAAATTGACCCCGAGATTCAGAATGTTCACAACGAAGAAGAGCATATCGAGAAGAAATTTTCCTGTTTCATCGACAAGATGGGTAATTGAATATTATGTTGGTGTTTACACATTATGATAAGCTAAGCTTCAACTGGGAAATGAGCCTTGTCCTACTCACTGGTTTCTGCCTGTTTAATTGAATTTCCAGGGTTGTACGAATCGGGAATATGAACTTCTTCTGCCTTGAACATATTAGGAAAATAAATCCTAAACAAATTATGTTCCAGGAGGAAAACACAAGAATTTGTGGTTTATACAACACAGGAAGATAGGTTAGACAAACTTTGGAAGGTTCCTAGCCACACCTGTTAATAGGCAGGTGTGTGGGGGTTTACCACTAAGCTGCAAGTAAGCGAAGATCAAATATTTTTTGTTTTGCATCATAGAAAATATTTAGCAATACTCCCAACTGATGGGCCCATGATTATGTGCTTCCACTTTTTAAAATGTTGATCTGTGTCTTTAATATTATGAATATTTATCAGGGATCAACAAAGTCCTGGATCCAAATGCCTTGCAGATGTCTCAAAACTTTCCAGAAGATATCTGATTTATAAAAGAGATGCTTGATAACTTTTGTGATGTCCTCTTTGCATCTTTCTATAAATACAAGAGAAACGAACTACAGGGATTTCTCACTACTGTCCATCCCAAGCAAGAATTTTGCCAACATCACCCTGAACAGAATTGCCACTCTCTCAGAAAATAACTTCCTGGAAGCTCAGTATGGCTTTCAGCCAGAATGAAATATAGTAAACATGATATTTGCCAGGAGGCAGTCCAGAACTTGCCTTTTTTGACTTGGCAAAGGCATTTGACATTGTAAATAAGGAGGCTTTCTGGATCATCCTGACATACTATAGATCAGGGATGGAGACAGTTTATGGCCCCTTTACGATCTGTGAATTTTAAGTCCCAGAATTTCTGAGCCAGTCATGTGGGAGTTGAAGTCCACAGGTCATAAAGGGGCCATAGCTGTCCACCCCTGCTAGAGATGCCCAAGGAAATTTGTGAACTTGATTCAGCTGCTCCGTGTCAAAATGACAGGAAAAGTCCTTTACAGTGGTGATATGTTAATTGCACTTGCCATTTCCAATGGGGTGAATCAGGGCTGTGTACAGGTAGTTCTCGACTTATGATCCCAATTGAGCCCAAAATTTCTGTTGCTAAGTGAGACAGTTGTTAAGTGAGTTTTGCTCCATTTACAACTTTTCTTGTCAGAATTGTTAAGTGAATCACTGCAGTTGTTAAGTTAATAGCACGGTTGTTAAGTGAACCTGACTTCCCCATTAACTGTGCTTGCCAGAAGGTTGCAAAATATGACCCCAGGACATTGCACCTGTCATAAATACATCTCAATTGTCAAGTGTCCAACTTTTGATAACATGACCATGGGGATGCTACAATGGTCGTAATGGATGTAAGTCGCTTTTTTCAGTGCTGTCGTGACTTCAAACAGTCACTAAATGAATGCTTGTAAGTCATCAACTACCTGTATTATGCATCACTGCCCTTTCTGTCACCTTTCCTATGAAAGTTGGCATACAACCAAAACTCAGCATGATTGCCATTGCTGTTCATTCTCATCATAAATACTTTCATGTGAGACCTACATCACATTGCTTCCTGGGCCTTTCTCTATGCTGCTGATGGTCTTTCTTACAGTTGCCATCAGGGAAAAAGTGCAATGCTTTGTGCATATATGGAAAAAACCATCTTAACCAATAGACTTAGAATAACCTTATTGTCACTTTAAATGTACACTAATCGGCATACATTAAAATGAAACTTTGTTGCATACTGCTCTCAAAGGGTCAGCACCTCCAATATATTCTACAAAAAACATGACAAAAATATAAATAAATAAATTCAGTTTGGACCTCAGCATCAAGAAGACGGAGTATCTAGAAATTAGCCTGAGCAGCTCCACCATCTAGATCAGTGGTGAATCCTTTATATGTCATGGAGTTGCAGTGCAGACGCCCAATTGGTCATTAAGTGTTTCCTTTCTTGACCATGACAGCAATGTACAGTCCAGCAAGAATAACAGAGAAAATGCTAGAGTGGCATGACTTTATTTTATAAGCAGTACCTCACTTATCACTTTAATATCAGAGGGAAATGCATGTATAGGAAACCAAAGCAACAGTGGCAGGACACAATGAATGCAGATGTGAAAAACCATTCAGTTGGACTCAATTGAAGAGCCAATCTACCCAGACTTCAAACGACTAGGGTGGGATGGATCTACTGAGCCTCTGGATAATGGTGTGGCTATGCAGCAGCATTGAAGCGACCACAAAATTGCCAAATTTCAATCCCATGGGAATTGTGGATCTTGAATTTTGGACACGTTCTGTAAGTTAGCCTATTTGAAGCACCTTAGTTGAAAGACTTTTGTCCTTCAATTACTGTTTTGCTTAGTTTAAGTTTACAGGTACAAGAGTTTTAGTAGTACGGTATGTATATTATTCATTTTGGCCACTCTGTTTAGGAAAGAAAGTATCTCTGAAATGATGGCCCAATGGGTCATGGATTGCCTAGTGGCAATTAAAATTGAAAGGTTAATAATGGAAACTTGGCTATTACCTGGTTTTACTATGGAAACCATGATGTAACTTGGTTTGTGTATTCTTTAGCAAAAGAGCAGATATTACTTTCTATTAGGGGTCCTTCATTCAGCCTAGTGCTAATGAAGCACCACAACTGATGAAATGTTTCTGGTTTACAGTGGCTGAATAAAGTTATTTTCGCTGATGTTATTACAGTATTATTTGATCCTACATTATTTATATATAACTCAAGGCAGCAAACATACCTCATTCTCCTGCCTCCTATTCTAGTTGCTTTCCTACTATTGCCAGGTTAATTGAATAGCCAATGGGCAACAAACAAACATTTACAAATGATTTCATATATACAGTAGAGAAGACCAGAGGTATGTTCCTACTGGTTCGGACCGATTCTACCGAGTAGGTAGTAGGCTGCTGGTGAGATCACGGAGCCGGTTCTGCTCCGTGAGCACTGCCATCTTTTTTTGTTGGGGCGGGGGATTTTTTGTTTTTTTCTTCTTCTGCGCATGCGCAGAAGCCGAGTTTCCAGCACTGTGCATGCATCACCATCTTGTTTTCAGCCTTTTTTTGGGGGGGAATTTTTTGGGGCCTTTTTCTACTGTGCATGCAGGCGCCCATGTAGCATGCCCACGCAGCACGCCCACGC
>JANHFT010003115.1:401181-411384 GCA_032467955.1 Pseudoxenodon macrops | reverse complement strand
CCTGTCGGGATCCGGTGCCTCGTATGGGCCCGAGTGGTGACCTGAGTTGCCATCTGGTTGGGGGGAATTATTGCATGGTTGCTTCCTGTCGTATACTCAGCTCAGAGAACTGGATGGAGTCCAACCAAACCTCAATCCAATAGCGTTTTTGAAGAAGAGATGCTTGTTTACAGACAAAAGGTAAAGAGGGAGAGAACAATCCACTTATCCCTTTGCAAACCCCCCCCGCCTGTGACCTTCACTTCCCAATAATAACCCAAGTTAAGTAACATGAATAACCTGACACTAGCGATACATACAAGGAAGCTAAGAATAAGGTTGGGAAACGAACTTGCCTGGCGCACCCATACTTAGCTTTCGTGCCTTTGAATGGAATCTTACCAACCAGCCTCAGAGGCAGAGGAGAAGCAGTAAGGTCAATTAAACATGGTGGGTTGATACCATATGCCCTGATTGTATGTTTGAAGATTAAGGAGGGTCTAAAATCAGTGTTTCCAAACCTTTGAAAAGCTTTGCTGGCAGAGAATTCTGGGTGTTGAAGTCCACACCCCTTAAAGCCACCAAAGTTGAGAAACCTTGGTCTACTCTAATCAATACCAATCTTCGTTCCAGATATCTTTGATCTCCTTTTCCCTGGCTGTGCCTAAATGAATACACTTCTGAGCTGAATATTCAGGGAAGGCCCAAAGAAGTTTAGAATACTAAAGGAACAGCTGAGGACAGGAAGGACAAAGAAGCCATGTAATAAAATCACAAAGAAAGAGCTTCCAGATCTTGCACATCCCGTCCATTTCTTCTTGTTGGGAATAATATTGTTGTCTCCCCCCCCCACAAAGGAAGGCCATAAAATGTTTTATTTATTTATTTAATAAATTTAAATGGCTGCCCGTCTCATATATCTGACTCTGAAGGACCCTTGTCAGTCAACAGGAGTGCTGATTCACCGGCAACTTATCCGGAGCTGAGAACTTGGCAAAACAAGGAAGCAATAGCTAATGACTTAATAACCAGTCATCAACACTCCAATCCATAACTAAAAAGCCATACACAACAAGGCACCACATAAATGCTATGCCCAAAGCCACATTCTGGTAAGAGAGAAGTTCCCTGAAGATGGGCTCCAGAAACAAGTCTGAAAGTTTGGAAGACTAAACCTCTGGTCTCTGTAGCTTACCCAGATTGGATCTGAAAACAGAATAAAAACACAACCAAAATGATCAAGCTAAATAACATAAAATAGCATCTGAGAACATTCACAACATTCCAAGGTCAACGTAGCAAAATGGAATGGGTTCACCATCGCAATTAGGGCCACAGGTTCTGATGGCTCAGCCAAGTATTGTATGCCTTGTAGGAGTCCAGCAAGGTTGGGGCAAGTGAAGTCTGATCTCAAGAGGGATGATGTTTCAAACAGTGGGCACCACAGCAGTTTTGTCAATGATTTTTTGAAAATTCATGGCTAATAGGATGATCCAAACATTTGAAAAGGTGCTTTGATATGAAGCATCCATATATCTTTTGGTATATGTCTCTGGGACTTTCATATGACAGCTTCAGACACAAAAGCACATGCCCCTGTACATGTGTACAGGCAGAAAAATTGTGTTTCTCTCATTCCAAAGAAGTCCATCACATGGTCCAATCAATTCATCGTACCAAATGGAGACAACATCCAGTCACTCCCATCCAGATGCAGGCCGAATGCCCTTGACTTCCAGAGAAAGGAATGTTGCTAGGGCTAATCCTCTGTGTAATCCCTCCTCCCATTTTCCCAGGCACTAAATGTGGCAGCCCTGAAGCTCCAACAGTAAAGATGGCTTCCAGGCTGACAGCTAGGAGGCTTTGGAAATACAGGGGTTGACATGAAGAGAGGACCTTCTCACATGGCTGCCATTTTGTCACCATGGATCCATACATTTTAAAACTGAAACAAGTTAGAAATCACATTTGTACCAAATCTTTCCTCTAGATATAGCCAGAAACAGTTTGGAGTCCAGAGCTGATACTATATTTAAATTCCACGGCTTCCAAAAATTCAAAATTCTCAAAATTTTCATATCTGTGGTAATGAAATTAGAGAAATTAAAGAAATTTCATTAGTTTTTTTTTCCTCAGGGAGAGGAGAAACTCTCCAATATTTCTCAGTGGCAATACTCAGGGCTTTTTGTCTCAGTGCAGAATTAAAAGCTCACAATTTCCCTGATTTAAGATAATTCCAAGCATTAACCACATAAGGAATTCAGTGAATATAGGGCAAATGACTGGAGCCACAAAAAAATGTGAAAATTTTGTAAAGCAGGCTTATTTACCAGACAGTGACACAAAAAGAGAAACATTTTAAGATATATTTTTTCCAGAAAAGAGTTTTCAGAAATGTCATCATAACTGACCTTATGATTACTTTTAAAAGAAAAACGGTGATATTAAAAAAAATCCATAAACAGTTACTGTTTAATGATCCTTCATACTAAGTCTAAGTACTTAGTCTGTATAGAACTTGAGTAGAACTTTTGTCAATTTTTTTTTTGAGAATCAATGCTGAAGCTCTGGAGCAATTCAGTTCAAGATTCAGTTAAACGGAAGTAGATTCAGATTATTTTACTGATTTACTTCCGGATGCAGTTGTTAAAACTACATTCCCCATGTATTGATATTGTTTGTGTTAATTTCAGCTGGCTGTATATTACACAGAAATAAGCTGTGTTTATGTTTATTTCTTGGATGACTAAACTATCCAGAAGTAGTCCAGAAGATTGGAATATTTTCTAGGCAAGATCCTGGTGACTTGCCCCTCATTGTGAATTGATAATATTAATAACATAGTGTTTCAGGTGTTGTTAATATAAAGTATGGGCCTTCCCAGATCTAGTCGGATAACATCTCCAAGAATCTATAAGAATTCACAGTGGAAGCACCTGCCACAATACACAACATTCTTCATGTTAATTCTAGTTTTCTAGCAGACTTCTAATCTCAGTCCTCTCTCTCTCTCTAAAACTGCATGATTATTTGGACCACACAAGCAGTTTCTCATTGCTCGTAACCTACTTGCATGCATCAAGTCATCTTCTCAGAACACCTCGGTATTTATCCCAAGTTCATCTTAATTAGATTGGTCATGTGATCCAAAGTTGAAACTATCTTTTAACTTAAGTGTCTTGAGACTTCAATGTCATCAATTATCTGTCAAGGGCTTGTACACACCAGTTGCCTTCCCAGGAGACTCTCGTTCTCCCCTTCTCTTTCATACCACACCTTTAAGGCTGTGGCAACCATTTATTACTTCTTAATCAACTGTCTGGGGTGTTTACTCATTGCTGATCAATGCAAGGCACTCCTTTCTCCCCCAGGGCTAAGTACATTTCCTTTAGAGTTCTCTACTCAAACCCAAGGAACAAGAAGCAGGGGTGGGAACGAAACCCAAGTCTTCTGCATGACAATGCAAAGTATTATCACCTGGGGCTTAACGCTGACTTCCTTCTCCTCACCAACCCCTTTTTCTACCCAAGAAGAAGACAAGAAAGGCATACCTAATGCATGAGATTTTAAGGATTAATAAGATGCTGTTCTTGGGGTTTGGATCCGTGCTGATTTCCAAGAAGACAATGCAAATTCCATCCAATTATGTTTGGGATAAGAATTTTGCAGTAGTCTGTCGTTCTTTCTTGACTGCCTTAAAAATAGAGTGAGAGGATAGCGAGACGTGATCTCCGGGAACAAAGCAATCATTCATTTTCCATCTGTAGTAATCCTCAGAATAACTCAAAATGGCAATGTGTTTCTCATCCTTAAGCCACAGGAAAGTTTGGAAATGCTACAAACAGCATATATCTTCATTTCAGCAGAGCATTTGACAAAGATACCTTACAACCTTACAATCTGCAATCTAGTTAAGTGCAGGCTAGATGGCATGAGAATTAAGTCGTTACATTGCTAGGTAAAGTATCTCAAAAAGTGCTCATAAAAGATACAGCAAAGTTATCAAGTGAGGTGGCAAATTCATTTCTAAGCCTTCTGCTTTTTATTGTTTTTATTATCGACTTGTATGATGAGTTGTAAGAATTGTTTATCAAAGCTACAAATGGTACAAAATTGACTGGGCTAACCAATATCCTAAAGTACAGAAATAAAATCCAAACAGGATACGGTAAGTTAGAGAAATGGGATAGAAATAACAGAATAAAATGTAATAGAAACAAATGCAAAATTCCTCATTTAGGCAACAACAATGAAATGTACAGGTATCTGGTGGGGAATACATGACTTGACACCTGTGAAACAAGTCTTGGAATAGTAGCTGATTGCAAACTGAAAATAAATATGGTACGGCTGAAAAAACAAAAGCTTTTTTAGGTTACACCAACAAAATACAGTTTCCAAATCCTGTAAAATTATTGCTCCGATTTGTTTAGCTTTGGTAGATAAATAGCAAAAAGAGTTCTAGGTCCAATTCTGAGTATCGAACCATAGGAAGGATTCAGTTAAGCTAAATTAGATTCACATAACAGTCATAGAGATGATAGAAGGCTGTATATATACTATATGAATATCTTCTGGATGTAACAGTGAATGTTTAGCTTTGGGGGGAAAAAGTCTGAAGTGGAATATGATAGTGAAATAGAAGACCAACACCTGTTCTCTATAATTCCAGTAGAAGGGAATACTTGATTGCAGTTATAGAAAGGAAGGTTTTGTTTGACCATTCGGGGGGAAAAAATCCCCAAAAGATCAATAATAGCATAATCTATAGAACCGTGATGGTGAACCTACCGTCGCCAGCTGCTCTTCTGGTTTCTGGTTTTCGTGCATGCCGGAGTGCCGGAAACCCGAAGACCAGCTGGGCGGTGCACATGCACGCACCAGCCAGCTGGTCTCCAGGTTCCTGGCACTCCGTGCACATGAAGACTAGCTGGCCGGCACGTATGTGCGCCCCAGAAACCCGAAGACCAGCTGACTGGCACATGCATGGGTACCGCCCAGCTGGTGCTCTGGTGCGTGCATGCATTCTGGTTTGGGAAAAGGTTAGAATCTATTCAAGTAAGAAAATCTAAACAGCACTGTGTCTGAACATTTTAATTTGAATTCCTGCAATGAGTGAACAGAATTAAGGCTCCTTCCAAAGAAATGATTTTAGTCTTCTTCCTCAATAAAGGTATAGCTTTGCACCTACTTGTCTGTAATTTAATGCATTGTATTGCCAGACAAGGAAAGTTCTTGATAAGTGAATACACATACAAGTGCTCTATTTTTTTTTACAGTCAAAATGTTAAGTTCACCCATTTTAAATACCTGTCTCAGTTTGACTGAATGGTATCAGGAATGGTATCCTAACATCATGGTTCTCTTCCTGTTTTCCTGCACCATCCAGACTGGTAAACCAACTCTTTAAAAAGGAGCTTAACTATTCCAGATTTAGTGACAGCAGTGTGGGGGGGAAATAGGAAGAATGAAGAATTGGAGAGGAGCTCCAGTTTAAGACTAAAGGGGGTGACTAATAGACTTGAATAATGGAACTATAGAAAGAAACAAAGAAATACTTACCTTGAAAAAGAAATTGGTTAAGAGAAATTGGAATGTTAACCAATTTTATACTAACAACTTTGTGAAACTTTTTTAAAATATTAAAAACACTTTCCTTATAGTAATTCTTCTGATTCTTCTGTGTGAATTCTACCACCCCAAATGGGGAACTTACGCAATTTGGAGTTTCCAGATATTGCTGAAGATTCAGATCATACAAAATTGAACAGTCGTCAGATCAGTCCACGTCATTTTTCAAAACCATGTCTAAACTGAACTAGAGAATCTTATTCTTTAGGCTGAGAATTATGAGGCCTAATCCCATTGACCTTTTGGACAGGAAAAAAGCTACTATAAGCTTTCTGCTTGAGTAGACACATAGCATTTTTATTGATAGTTTCTTGAAAAAAACCTGTTTTCTACATGGCATTCTTTAAAATACTGATATTAACACATAATTAATGAAAGATTGCCCTATTGGACCTGATAAGGGAAAAATCAAACATTTATTTGAAAAATGTAATGTAGGAACAAATTCTACCACCTGTTCATGACAATAAGTGAATTAATCTTTGAGTGGCTCCCAAAATTATAGTTGGCTGAGTGTAGTTTCAGGAGATATACTACAGGTTCTTTCAAAACTTCACTGTTCTATCTGCAATTCCATTTCCCTCCTGCATGTATAATGATGGACATTTTCTAATATTTCCTATGCACGACAGCTTCACTCTTATCAGACTCAGAAAGAGAGATATTTACTGAGTTTTAAAGTTAAATATGACCTCTGAGTTCAACTGGATCAGGGATCACACTGACCTATTTAAATACTAAATTCTTTTATCAGTACTTTATGTAAGCCTCAGGGAAGACATTTTTATATGCATTCTTTGCATCAATCCCTTCGTTCTTATCAGTCAGTGTCACAGATATGGATATTATTTTTGTTGCCATTATCTTGTTTTTTTTCTTTAGTTCAATGGTGACCCTCTTGTCTTGGTCCCTTCTCCTGTATACTCAAGTTCACCCTGATGGCTTCATCATATCTCATCTTGAAAATAAGCATGGATGCTTAAGTTACAATGAAAACATTCAACAATGTTCAAGAAGCTTGTAAAAACAATTGATCTGATTTTATAAAAGACTTCAAAGATTCCAAATTAGGGAATTTGGTAATTTAGGTTTATATCTTGTTCTCTTTTATATTCATTGGCAGGTGGGTTTTCAGGATCTGAAATAAGATTTTCCCCTAAACCTTGGGATAAACTACATGACTGAGCTTGATGCTCAGTCTAAAAATAATACAGACAAACTGTCCTGGAAGTTGGCAGAAACAGATTGGAAATATTTTACTGGAAGTCCCATAGAATAGTTATTGATTTATCCTAGCTGTAAATTATCTATTTTATAAATATGATAGATGGATAGACAAGGATCAGGAGAGTTGATAACGACATTTCTGGGATAATAGAGAGGCAAAGCACAGTTTCAACCAAACAATGGACCAAAGTAGCAAAATGTTCAAAAGTCATTAGTAATCCCACGGTTGGACGCTTCTCAACAGTATAAACCAAGAGCAGCTGTTTGCCGGGAAATAATGTTCCATTTGCCAATATGTACAAGAGATTTTATGTTCCCCTAACTGGGAATTCCACTAGCTGTGCTTATCATACATTACTAATAATATGGAATGAGCTGCCAACATTTTGATGGGCTGTTAAAAATCAAATCCAGATTCTCTACTCTCCATGGCTGGTATGTTCCCTTTGCTGGACATTCAGCTCCCCTGCCTCATCATTTCCTCCTACATCCTATCTCAAGATTTCACTCTGATCCAATCAGCATTCCCCTTTGATCCGAGTGGGAATCATTGTACAAATCCCCTGGCATCATAAATTATGACTTTATGTTTTATATGGAAGCACTGACAAATAAAGCACAGGTTGTCCTTTGAGTTTCTGTATTTTCAGGGCAATTGTAAACAAAGAAAAATGATAAAACTCCCAGACAGAAGTGAGAATGGGATACATTGGAACCAAATTCAGGTAATTATACCTGTTCAGCTTTAACAATACTGAATACTGTCAGAACTGCATTGCAAAAATGAGGTTGATCATTAGAGGGAAGTAGAGAGAGGGAGAAAAATTTAGCTCTTTGCTGCCATCCAATGATCACCATTCATTTTGAGCCCGGATTAGGAAGATTTAAACAATGCTAAACTATGATGATAATTATTACTATTTGTAAATTGTTAAATTGTTTTGATTCCTGAAGGGCTGACAAGAAAATTAATAAAAACACCCAACAACAACAACAAAAGTCCATAAGAAAAAAAAAAGAAAAACTAAAAATGACCTGAGAGATTTATAACTCAAAGTACAGTATTTAAAAAAAACAAAAACTTAAAATCAAAAGTAACAATATAAGAACCATAAAAAAAAAAGGAATAATGAAGAACGAATTGGGATGGTGGGAGATCACAGTCTTCTAAAAGAATCTAGCCTTCACGGGCTCCTGAGAGACTATTAGTCAGTGTTATATTAGAGATCCCTGAGTGTGTATGTTTGGGGACAGGAGGTTAAAAAAAGAATTAAATCAATATAAAATGAAATAAAACAGAAAAAGAAAAATGGAACATAATGAAATCCAGAAGCCAGAAATATATTGCTTACAAAAATCTGTGCAGAATACATAGGTCTTCAGAACAGGTCTAAAGCAGAGGTGGGTTTCAGCAGGTTCTGACCAGTTGTGGAGAACCAGTAGTGGAAATTTTGAGTAGTTTGGAGAATCGGTAAATACCACCTCTGACTGGCCCCGACCCCATCCATTCTCTGCCTCCCGAGTCCCAGCTGATCAGGAGGAAATGGGGACTTTGTAGTAACCTTCCCCTGGAGTGGGGAGGGAATGGAGATTTTACAGTATCCTTCCCCTGCCACGCCCGCCAAGCCACGCCCGCCAAGCCACGCCCACAGAACCGGTAGTAAAAAAAATTGAATCCCACCACTGGGGGGTATAGCCAAAGAAAAAGCTATATTGTCCCTTTCCTAACACAGTACAGGTGATTTTCAATTTATAACCATTCATTTAGGGACCCTTCGAAGTTACAACATCACTGAAATAAGTGACTGGTTCATATTTATGTTGGTTGCAGAGCCCTGAGGTTGTGTGATCCCCTTTTGTGGCCTTCTGACAAGCAAAGTCAAAGGGCAAGTCAGATTCACTTCACAACCAGGTTACTAACTTAACAATTGCAGTGATTCACTTAACAACTGTGGCAAAAAAAGTTGTAAAATGGGACAAAGTTCACTTAACCGCTGTCTCACTTAGCAACAGAATTTGTGGGCTTAGTTGTGGTGGTGAGTTGAGGATTATCTGAATTAAGCTGACAGAACTCTCCGGTTTCGCCTATGGAAGATATTCATATTCTATTTTTACTTAATCTCTGTCAATCTCCCCTCCTTCTTTTTTCATGAACCACCACTTCCAAAACCATATAGAACAGGGGTGTCAAACTGGATTTCTTTGAGGGCTGGATCAGCATTGTAGTTCTCATCCGTGGGCCGGTGAGGGGGCGGGTGGGGAGCAGGAGAGGAGATGGGATGGTTGCCTCCTGCAGCAACTTGCCAGCCAAAAGCGGGCCTCAGGGAGGCCTCCCAAGGCCCCTGTGTGGCCCATTTTTGACTGCAGAGTGCTGCAGGAGGCCAGGGAGGCTGAAAACAGGCCATGCGGGGGCCACATGCAGCCCATTTTGGCTGGCAGAGGCACTGCAGGCCAGTCCTTTGATATTTCCAGACCGTCCCCAGGGGCTGGATTTAATCACCCTACTGACTGGCTACAGCCCACAGGCCTTGAGTTTGACACCCCTGATCTAGAATTACCTCCAAAAGTTCAACATCTACATCACAATCGTTGTTTCTATGAATGGATCAGCTCTGATATAACTACAAATGAAATCCGGTTGGCTTTTCTCTCTTACTATTCCAATCTGTAAAGTCAATAGTTTTTTTTTCCAGCTCTCCATAAAAATGCTTTTTATGTTTATATTCTAGTTTATATCTGACCTATTTCAAACCAGGAATTCTGACACTGTTGGAGTAAAGGAATAAGGAAAACAATTGGTATTTACATTCGTCACTGAAGAGAATTTGGTTGTTAGGAAATAATCATCTGGTCCTGGCTGTGATTCCCCCCCCTTTTTTTGTGCTATAACTAAAGCAACTGGGCATTAGAAAACCCTTACGTAGAGGTCTCCCAGTAAAATTCTGCTGCCCACCTCCAATTCTCTGAGAGAGAGAAAGAGAGAGAAAGAGAGAAAGAAAGAGAAGAAGAGAAAGAGAAAGAAAGAAAGAAAGAAAGAAAAAGAAAGAGAATAGAGAGAGAAAGAGAGAGAAAAAGAAAGAAAGAAAGAAAGAAGAAGAGAAAGAAAAAGAAAAAGAGAGAGAGAGAAAGAAGGAAGGAAAAAGAAAGAGAGAGAGAAAGAGAGAGAGAAGAGAGAGAAAGAGAGAGCAAAAGAAAGAAAGAAAGAAAGAAGAGAAAGAAAGAAAGAGAGAAAGAAAGAAAGAAGGAAAAAGAAAGAGAAAGAGAAAGAGAAAAAAGAGAGAAAGAGAGAGAGAGAAAGAGAGAGGGAAAGAAAGAGAGAAAGAAATTGAAAGCTATCAGTGAACTGTTCAGATTGTTTAAGAGTCT
>JANHFT010003115.1:300187-324479 GCA_032467955.1 Pseudoxenodon macrops | reverse complement strand
ACTGGTTCTCTGAACTGCTTAGAAAGTTAACAACCGGTTCTCCCGAATAGGTGCGAACTGGCTGAATCCCACCACTGATTTGGTTTGGTTGTCGTTGTTTTAATGTTTCCTCAGGAAAATTATTTTGACCCTTCCATATTTCTCCTAGTTTGGGGTTGGCCAAATTTAGGATCTCCCAGTTCTTTTGAGTCTCTTCTCCTGTCCCTTTTGAAGTATTTCTAACATTGAGCTTGCATTGCTCTGAGATCCACTTTTCTTAAAAGGAAAAAAAAATGACGTTGAAGCCAAAATTCCTAGAGCTGGAAAGAGGATACTTAGTAAATCATAAGTCTCTTTTCCTGGGACTGTATGGAAGTGATGCAATCCTGGAAGAAGACTGGAAGTGGTTTAAGGCTGGGGTCCCCAACCCCCAGCCCATGAACCGGCATTGGTCCGTGGCATGTCAGAAACTGGGCTGTACAAGCAAGCGAAGCCCATCTGCGGGATGCAGACAATACATAAAACCACACCCCCTCCGGTCCGTGGAAAAAACTCTCTCTCCACAGAACTGGTCTCTGGTGCCCAGGCACTGATTTAAGGAGTTGCAGACAAAGGATCTGTTTGCAGCCTGATGTGCATCTTTTGGCCTCCATATAAGAAGGGCTGCAAGCCCTTTCATTAAGCCCTTTCATTAAGATCATGTCCATGCTCCTGCTTTATGTCAGAATAAAGCATCTTCAGTAGATGACAGACTCTCTAGGTTTGTGATGGGAACAAAGTGGCACGCGAAGCCATGTCACCCAGCACGCAGTCTTGCTGTTTGTCTTCCTGGTTTCTGCCATGCATTTGCGTGCGATGATCAGCTCTCCTTCGTGCATGCGGCAGTGCCAAAAACTGGTGTGTGCATGCGCACTGTCCAGCTGATTATTGGGTGCATGCCAGAACCCAGAAGTTCAGCTTTTCTGGAGTGTGATCCCTTCACACACATGGCAGTGCTGAAAACTGCCCTATGCATGCGCACTGGCCAGCTGATTGCCAGGTGCTCATGCGCACTAGAACCCAGAAAATAAGCTTTTCCTGAGTGTGGCCCCAATGAGCGAGCGCACACCGCACAATGTTTCCATGCAATGCCGAAGAAGTTCACCATCACTGCTCTAGCCTTTGTTGAATGCAACCAACAAAAAAGAAACCTACACCTCTCTGAGCTTTGGCTCCATCTTCAAATTGCAATTACATCTTTGAAATCTCACCAAAGTCCCTTTCTCTTGGACACCAATGATCCTGCTTTGTGCACAAACTGGCATTAAATTTATTTATTTACAGTATTTATTTAGTTTGTTAAACATGTAGAAGATGAGTACAAATAAATGGGGACAGTAGGACAGGGACAATAGGCACACTGGTGCACTTATGCACGACCCTTACAGACCTCTTAGGAATGGTGTGAGGTCCACGGTAGACAGTTTAAGGTTGAAGCTGTGAGGGTTTGAGGATGTAATAATGGAGTCAGTAGAACATTCCAGGCATTGACCACTCTGTTGCTGAAGTCTTATTTTCTGCAGTGGAGTTTGAAGCACTTTACCTTGAGTTTGTATCTATTCTTTGCCCGTGTATTATTGAGGTTGAAGCTGAAGTAGTTGCCTACAGGTAAGACGTTGTAGCAGAAAATTTTGTGTACTATGCTTAGGTCAGATTGTAGGCGGCCAGGTTGTTCAAGCCCAAAATTTCGAGCCTGGTAGCAAAAGGGATTCTATTGTGAGCAGAGAAGTGGAGGATTCTTCTCATGAAATACCTCTGGACCTGCTCAATTGTATTAATGTCCAACATACAGTGATGATTCCAGGCAGACGAGTGGAATTCAAGAATTGGTCTGGCAAAGATTTTGTATGCCCTAGTTTGCAGTACAATGTTACCAGAGAAGAAGCTGTGCAAAATTATGTTAACAACTCTTAATGCCTTTTTGGCAATGCTGTTACAGTGAGCTTTGGGGCTTAGATCATTTGAGATGAGTATTCCTAGGTCCTTGACAGAGTGAGGGTCATCTACGAGATCGTATCCACCCACCTTTTATTTGATGTTCTGATTTTTGTTGCCGATGTATAAGACAGAGCATTTGTTAGTTGAGGCTGATTTCATGGTAGCATATGCTTTATTCAGACATCTAGATTGCCTCCTTTTTCCGTCAGTCCTTTTTCTCTTAGATTTCAGATCTAACGGATTATACAAGGCTTCTTTCTGTTTTGTGCAGCACCAAGATGATGTTAGGGGATTTATAAAATAATGTCATTATATGGTTATTTTATTTTCTAATTAAAAACTTAGCATAACTGGAGTGCAGAACTAAATCATTTCCTCATCATATGTTGTTTTTCTACTTCTGGGTAACTTTTCCCTGGGAGAACATTCAGAGGCTCCCACGATCCGTTGATTGGCAGAAGTACTTTGTGTTGGCTTCAGGCTTCTAGTAAGTTGAAGTGTAGATAGGCCATGGATAAGTATATAAACACCAAGGTAATCAGAAAGATCTATATCAGAAATAAATGTGTAATTCCAGTAAAGAACAAACAAACAGCTTTTCTATAGAAACCTGTTTTTAGCTTCCTGCCCCCTTTCCTTAACTGAACCAACCACAATTATTTTGCTAGCTAATATTGTCAAGACAAGATAGGACATGCAATTTCCTGCCAAATCCCAGCCTTCTTCAAAAATTATTCATGTGGTTTAGATGCTGAAGATTAGGACTCAGTGAGACATCCTAGATAAAACACAACAATGACATGACCAAACCTTTCTGCAAAACTTCACCCAAATTTTATCAGCTTTGAACACTTTTCCTTTATTGTTTACTTATTCCATAATTAAGATGTTGCTCTATGATACAGGACATTACTTAAGATTTTAAAAGTGCTTTCCAGAAGATTTAAAAAATATACTGATTGAAAACAGCCTGCTTGTGAAAATTTGAAGGGAAGAGAACTCATTGACACAAACCCAAACTTTCAAATGTGTTGGAAATGTAGACGTCCAGAATTCTCCAATCAGCAGGCTTGTGAACAATCAGCCTGCTTGTGGAAGAATGGCTTACATTGTTTGTAAACTGGATCATTATTGGCTTATCTAGGCCAATTGTCTACTCAATTCAGTTTATTTCAGTCATAGACCAGAGACCAGAACAAATAAAAACACTCAGTAAATATACAATTAAAAATGCTAGTATAAAAGAATAAATAACAACTAAAATATATGATAAAATCCATTCTGTCAATTATACATGGTCTAACTTTACTAAAATTACAATCCGTAAACTGTGTGACCCATTGTCAGTTTAATACTAAATAGGGAAAGAAATAAGCAGTGCAAAGGGTTTGCCACATTTGTTGTATAAAATAACTATGGTGGATTAGACACACGTTTCCGATGAACCCCCAGTGCTGCTGCACAGGACTATATAATTACTTAAGATTTTAAAAGTGCTTTCCAGCTGATTTAAAAATTATGCTGGTTGAAAACAGGAATTATTATCATTTTAGTGTGATGACACCCTGGACATTTCCATTTCTCCATTGCTTACATCTTCTTAAATCCTATATAAAATGTTTGAATATCAACTTGCAAGAAGCCTCAGTGCAAAGTCAACTCTGAAACACTCTGAATCTCATATTGCTCTGATGCCTACAATCTCTTATTTGTCCATTGGGCAATTTCTTAATATTTATAGTACTTGCTAGAAGGGATTTGGCTAACTGGGTGTTACAGCTTTTCTTTTTCTTAATACAACACTGGTGGCAAAAACTAGTGAAATGTTGGTGATAATAACAACCCAGGAACCAGAAGTTGTTGACAGTTGAAAACGTTTCACAGCCAGGTTCTTCAGAACTTCAGTGTTGCAAGTTGAAAGTGCACGTCTTGTGTTTCCTGCAGTGCCAGACATTGACATCAGCTGCCCACTGATGTCAATGGCATAGAATCAGAGGCTACAGTGATGATCCAAAGCCATATTGAGAAGTCTCCTAACATAGTTCTACCACATCTGGGTTGCAAAACTTCAGATAAATTATACATGGCTGCAAAGAGTTAAAATATTCTCTGTCTGTTTGGGGTTACTTAGTAGTCATCCAAAGTTTTGAACATCTATAATTCTGACCTATTTAAAATAAACAGTAGATGAATTTGATAATAGACTATATAATAGACCATAGAATGTAACTTCTTTTGACTCTTACACTCATCTCAAGTTTGTACTGAACTTTCACATCTTATTAGCAGATGCCTCCAAGCTTCCAGAAGATCTTGCAATGAAGTACCTTTAAACAAGGTTAACCACAATATGGTTGTGGCATTACATGGCAGGAATCTGTTGTGATGGTGAGTGGCAAATCCCATAATTAAGATGTACTAAATGTTCTATCATGGAACATTCCTGCTCCAAAACAGAAAAGCTTGGAATAAAACATTTGACAGTTGGGCGTCATCTGGAATACTCCATTTAAGAACCAGAACATTCCATTTAAGAACCAGAACATTCTATGACTATTTTGCATTCCTCCACCCATGGTGGTTCAGTCTGATCAGTCCTAATATTTACACTTTTTGTTTTGCTGATACCATTACTATTAAAATCAACAGGTGCTAAGTCACATTACAACAGATTTCCCCATTCTGGTAGTATCTTTGCATTTGCAAAAATAATATTTACAATGGTGATATCTTTACATTTACTTTGCACTGATTATTCCAGGTTTGCATTTATTTATTTATTTATTGAATTTATATTGCCGCCTATTCACCCACGGTGACTCAAGGCAGCTTACAGAATATAAAACCACACTTAAAACCATAAAAACTCACTAATTTAAATGTACCAGTTAACATAAGGTGTGGTTTTTTTTAATGTTTGCGACCTCCCTTGTTCTCTATCACTTTCTCTTTTAGAAGAAGACAAAAATAGGCACATCGGTTAAAATTTGAAGGGAGAGGAGCACAGGAAAGAGAACTCATTGATACAAAGCCAAACTTTCAGTTGTGTTGGAAGTATAGACTTCCAGAATTCTCCAATCAGCATAGCTGTGAACAATCAGCATGGCTGTGGCAGGATGGCTTAAGTTGTTTGTAAACTGGATCATTATTGACTTATCTAAGCCAATTGTCTCATTCACATAAAGTTGCTTAGAGTGGGAATCCGAAGTTGCTTTGGATACGATACCATCAGTTACCACTGGAACAAACTGAAACATGCTCAAACAAGAGATAATGATTGAGTTGGGGCTGGAGCTTGCATTCATTGGTCTAATCCACTTGGGAGAAAAATCCACATGGGTAAATGAAGCCTTTGGGATTAGGGTTTTTTTTTTAATCAAAATTTCATGCTAGATTCTGTAGGTTAAGTTTTTTTTTTCTGGGCTATTGCTCAACAATAGAAATAGCAGCATACAATAACCACAGAGGCATGAATCTTATACTTTTCTGTTTGCTTCAGTGTATAATCTATCATATATAAATGCTGTATCTAAATTTAAATATACAATAGAATGAAATCACACACAGCCCTAAGTCATAGTTTGCTGCGGATGGTTTGCTAAGTAACTCAAGTTCACATGTAGTGCTAAGTTATAAATCACATTTTACAAATGGTAATAGATGGGTCCACACAACACTAAACCAAAGAAGCAATGTGAAATTAAGGATAAGTTTCCTAACAGTGAGGACAATTAACCAGTGGGACAATTTGCCTTCAGAAATTGTAGGTCCTTCATCACTGGAGGTTGTTAAGGAAAGACAGGACAGCCACCTATCTGAAATGATATAGGGCAGTGATGGCCAGCCTTTTTCTGCTTGGGTGCCAAAATGCACCCATAATGTGATGCCCACCCTCCCCGCACATGCGTGCACTGAACCCTCCCCTGCGTTGACACACACACACACACCCTGCATGCACACAGGCCTCACTGAAGCCTCCAAACTTCCAGTTGGCCCATTATGCCATTTTTCACTCACCAGGCTTCAGGAAACCTTCCTAAAACCTGGGGAGGGCGAAAATGGCCTCCCCTGCCCTCCAGAAGGCTGAACATCAGCTGGCCAGTGCATGCATGTGCACTGGAGCTAACATAGGGCAACGCCTCATGTGCCCTCAGATATGGCTCTGCGTGCCACCTGTGGCATGCGTGCCACAGGTTCACCATCATGGGTATAGGGTCTCCAGTTTGAGCAGGGAGTTGGACTAGAAGATTTCCAAGGTCCCTTCCAGCTCTATTTTGATTAAAACTCAAAACAAAGCATATTTAAGCTTGGTGAGATGTGTAAACTTAGTCATGTCATTGAACAGGGCCCAATTCCGTCACACACTCTTTTTCCTAAGCAGTTGCATAATAAGACATATTCATCAAGGAATCCAACAGGAATTGATTCAAGTGGGATCTACTTTTAACCACCAATTTGGAGCAAGTTTTCTAATTTGGAGTGAGACTTGACCTTCATTTCTGGGGTAACTGAGAATTACAGTTTTGGTGGTTTTATCATTTTCAGTCAGACAGCAAATGGGAAATAAAGGGTGAATATTTCTGTGTTTTGCATCTTAAAAGTCATTGAGAAAGTTCGCTCTGTGTGAGGAAGTTTTTGTTTTCTTTTGTTTTTACCCTCTATTTTGTGAAACATTGCATGCCAGACATTCTCCGTTTTGAGCCAGATTTATATTTAGTACTGCAAGCAATTGCTAAATATAAGTAACGTGAATGATACTAACTGCTCTTCATTCCACAAGTTAGCACAAGGGGATGATGTGTTTTTGGCTGGAACTTCGATTAGAATTCCTGGATGGCTGTCCTTCAGCCAAGAACATGCATAAATATGGATTTCAAAGAGTCCTGTAAAGCACTTTGGAATCCTTTCGTTTCAGAAGGGAAAATGAAGCGCATTGTGTGCCAATGATTCACAGATAAAACAGGGGGCTTTTTGTTTCCTAAAACTGATTACATAAAGATCGCTACCTGAGGGCACGCTCATCTCTTGAATCTTGATGGTTGAATTCAAGTTCCCACACAGATGTTGGTAACCTTGTTGATGTATTTGGAACATTAAGCAGAGCTTGCTGGAGGGGGTTCTTAACTTAGACCAACAGAAGAGGTTACTCATGCAAAAGCCTTAAGGGACCTCTCTGCTCCTCCAGGTCCTTTAGGACTGCGACCTATGTGAAAATAGACAGTAGAGTTGGATAATGGAGTTTGTACTCCAATGATACCTGGAAAATCACAGGTTTCCCATTCGTATCATGGAAGGAAGGAAGGAAGGAAAGAAGGAAAGAAGGAAAGAAGGAAAGAAGGAAAGAAGGAAAGAAGGAAGGGAGGAAAGAAGGAAGGAAGGAAGGAAGACCAAAAGTGGAGCTCAATGTCTTTGAGCATCTGCCAAGACCCATATTCTACCTGGGGTCTATCTTCAGTTTTCAAGTCAGTGATTCTTATCCTTCTCTTTGCTATGTGAACCCCTAAAGCTACCATGGGAAGAGGGGGGAGGAGGGGTTTCATCTGAAAGCTGCACATGCTAAAATAGCAGAGTCAATTAAGTGAATTTGAATATAAGAAAAATAGCCTCAATCTACCATATCATTTCTGAAGGCTGTTTTTTTTTTTTAATCTCTCAACAGTATGGTTAGCACATTTTGCAATAGCTTCTATTGTGGTTTTTGAAGGCATGTACTATATATGAGCAAAGTGATCCGACTAGGAAAATGTTGAAGTTGAATTTACAATGGCCCTAGCCGCACTAACTCAAAAGAAATGCCATTTAAACGTGAGCAAGCTGGTGGCAATGATTGTGGCCTAGTGGTAGAACATTGCATGAAAAGTAGGACCGTGCAAAAGTATTCCGAAGAGGTGCTACAAGGCATGTTAGGAAGACTAAAGCATTCCATCCAAAGCATTAAGCAGCTGCAGCAGCTCTGAAGCATGGCTACTTCAAGGGCAGTCCCAGCAGATGTGTTCTTTGTTGCCTGCATCGTCAACAAGGCAGCTGTGAGCTTTCTAAAGGACACAGCTGGTTCAACTCTTCAAGTAGGGCTGCTTTACTCGTGCTATCGTAGTTTGTAAAATGTCTTTTGAATGACTGGCACAGCCCCAATGCAAACAGTCTGAATTTTAGTCATCATCAGTATCTCCAAGAAAAGCTTGGAAGAGATGTGGCAAGCATATATCCAGCAAAACTGTAGTTCTGCCGTATCTGGAGAACAACAAGTTCCCTACTCCCAGTCTGCATTGATGTAAATATTCATTTTGACATATCAATACTCTTGTTGTTTCCCTTTTGCTAGAGGAGCCTCCCAAATTAAATCTATTCTTTAGCACAATTGTGCAAAAGTTTTGGTTGGAAAATAGAGTACAAGCCGTACCTATATGATGGTCAACCAGCTATCTCTCCAATCCTCAGCAAAGCAAATCTGTTAAGCACCTTCTGGCACGCTCAAACTAGGCCTCTTGTATTGCAGTAAAGTTTGTTTAGCCAGGACTTATTGAATAAATTACAGCCTATGATTCAGAAACTGAATGAGTGGGTTCTTATACAGATTTATGCCAAGGGTTTTGTATGACAAAGGGATAAATTATTGTATGTACTAATCTCCTTTCTGATGTTGTCTTTCCAATTTATCATTGATTAGCACTAACCTCCCACAGTAATAAGATGCTACCATACAATTAAGAAGGTAATTTCTTCATAGTCTACCTGGAATGGATGTATTTAAAGGGGCAATGGATCTGTATTAAAAATGGAGGTTATTGAGAAAAAAAAGCAGAGAGGGTAGCATTAATGATTGCTGAACTGAAATCAGAGGTGGGTTCCTATCGGTTCTAACTGGTTCTTTAGAACAGTTAGTAGCTCGGCGATGACGTCACGGAGACAGTTCCATCCGTGTCTCCATGGGCACTACCATCTTGGATTTTGCATCTGCGCATGTGCAGAAGCTATTTTTTATTTGTGTACACGCATGCGCATATGGTGCAACCCTGATCGAACCGGTAGCAAAAAGATCCAGAACCCACCCCTGACTGAAATCATCTCTGAAACCACTTACCTGTGATCCTTTGGCCCTAAAAGCAAATATTAAAAATTCAGCCTAAAACCTATAAGGTGACAATAGTCAGAAATAGCTGATTGCTGCCCCATGGGGTGAGCTGTAGCCCTGCAGCTTCTCAGTATATAATAAGGAAGGCTGATCAGGTGGGGACAGAGTGTTACTGTGGTTTCCCAACCCAAAAAAAAATGTTTTTGCATGAAGGGTTGGAATTTTATTCTACCTGCATTGCACAATCTCCTATGCTGGATCAGATGTCCTTCAAAATGGTGAAAGCCCATGAAATTTCAGCATCGTGGCACAAAGGTGCTCTCTTCAAGAGGCAACTAGACTTTCTGGTTTTTCTTTGAAGATGTTTCTCTTCTCATCCAAGAAGCTTCTTCAGCTGTGACTGCTTTCCTCGCCATCCAGTCAGAGTTGAAGAAGCTTATTGGATGAGAAAAGAAACGTCTTCAAAAGAAAAACCAGAAAGTCCAGTTGCCTCTTGAAAAAAGCACCTTTAGGACAACCATGATCTGGAGGACTGAGATTCTCCATAGACATCCTGGCACAAGTTTTTAGGAGGCAGAAGAATCTTCCCAATTTCTTGTGATGGCTGTTTACCATGTTGCCAACATGGTAGGCTGACATTACCAAAGAAGACGGCTAATTCTTCTGGGAAGAAAGAATTAAGAGGGCTTCCACTTCCTGTCTCTTTAGCACGTTCCTTGAGTAATAACATCCACAGTAGAAGCCGCCTTGTATTTATCATCTTGCCCTTTTATCCTAAGTGTCTGAACTTTTTGTTCCAAGCTCCTGATTTGCTGCACACATTTGCCTGCAGCTCTCTGCGACTGCCTATATCTGTTTTATATCTTGCCTACCTTCAGTCTCAGTTGAAAAGTCCTCGGTCCTCTCCTTTTATGTGCTGAATAATTAAAGTATTACTAAGATGCTTTCTTAAACAATATATTATTTGTCTCTGTTGATTGCTCTAGACCAACCTGATACCCTCCAGATGTTTTGGACTTAAATCCAACCAAAGATTGTTTGTCCCAGTCTAGAGATCACATTACCTGGATTGACACAGTAATGTAAACACAATGCAAGGAAGCCTACAATTTCACACTGTTGTACCTAGTGGAATCCTGTATGAAATCTCATCTAAAGCAATATTTGAGACCAACAGATGTGATTGCTGGGAAAAATGACCAAGGAACTACTTACAGATACGAACAAGACCCCAGCAATATTTTTAGGAGATCTGTACATGCCATTGTCTTGTACTAGACAATCCAGGACATCCATACAATTATTTATCCAAGGGTCTTAGTAACAGTATGGTCTTTACCGCCTTCCACAGATTATCAGCTTCCAGAGCTTCCAGAGGGAGACTGTTCCAGAGTATGGATGCCATCACTGAAAAAAGAAAATGTTTTTCTGAGTCCATTGGCATAAAGTAAAGTAGAACATGATATAAGACAGGCTCTGAGTGGGTCAATTGTTTTTTTAATAACAGTGAGGGTAGTAATAGAGAAGTTATCTTAACTATTCTAAACTGAAGAGATCATTTGTACTATATACCATTTATTATGTTCCTTTTGTAGGGAAAGGCAGAGTATCTTGAAACTCTATGGATTGAAGCAGCACTGTGTGTGTCTCTGTGTCTGTGTTTCTGTGTGTCTGTGTGTCTGTGCATGCATATATACACAAATCATGTATGACATGTAGGATAGAGTTTCCAAAACATTCAGAATGTTGGCATAAGTAATCCAAACTAAATATATCAGCCATACCAGGCAAGATCAACCGAGATTGAGCACAATGCCATAGTTGATTATTCTATCTACCTGAATATCTAGACCTTCCCATTTGATGGCCAACATCCATAAAATTGATTACCTGTAAACCCGAATGAGTGATGAATAGTTTTTATCTGGGAAACTGACTGCAAAATCAGCTTATAGCAAGCAGATAGTCCATATTATTCATTATGTATTGATGTATTGATAATACACCTTTCTTCAAGGGAGTAAACATGGTTCTCATTTTAGTCCTGTTTGGGTCCAAGATCACTTACAGTAATGAACATGTTTGCCAATGATACACGGAGATCCAGACATGCCTGTGGGAAGGCGGGACAGCTTGTGCTTCTCTCCTGAGATATAACTAGACCAGAGGTAGCATCATTTGACATAGTTTATTATGAATACACTGAATCAATGAGAAGTTCAGAGTGATACTTTTTCCCTACTGTAGCATACATTACATTTTAGTTTGCTTTTCCTGAAACCCATGTTAAAAGCTAGAAGGCCACTTGCCTGAGACGCCTTCATTTGGATTCTTACAGATGAATTGGATTCAGTGAGCTAAATGTCTCCATGATGCTCTAAAGGTGCATTTCTCATTTCATGTTCTTTGCTCCCTCTAACATTCTGACTGTGCAAGATGCCAACATGCCCACAGAACTACAGGCACAGCTACAATTATCCCCAAAGGGTGTGCATCAAAACAGCCTAGCCTAGACTGAGCATTGTCCAGGGTCATAGAAAGGTGACGAGGATGTGTGGAAAATTCAGCAACAGGGATGTTGGTGGTGGAATGAAGTTGCTGGTATTCTGAACAGGCAATGCAGAAGCTTATCCTGCAACCTTCTCTCACAGATTTCATGCCTTTCTTATTCTTTTGCTTTCACTCTGAAGCTCACTCCAATGGCTCCAGAATTGGGGCTTAGAAGTAATGCTAGAAATTGACCCCAACTACTGGGAGTTAAAAAAAAGAGGTTATTGGTGGTTCGCAGTGATTGTCCTCTCATGGAAGTCTGTTATTATGGGTATGTCCTCAAGATGTTTCCCTCCACTTAATTAAAGAGACTGATAAGTATCTAGGTGGAGTTTGCAGATATGTCCAGAATGAGCCGCTTAGGCTGGTTCACTACACCTATTGTTGAACGCCAAGATATACTATCAGATTAGTGCATTCTATGTGCCTATTATAACACTATGTCATCATTGTACATGGCAACTTATAATTAAAGCTGAAGCTCGAAACAAAACTATTTGACATGGGATGTGTTGCCTTAAATGCTTTCATGGTTACTTTGGGTTTGGTCTTCTGTATTATAGATTTAACCTCTTGTGCACTCATAGTTAGCTGTGATTTTGTTCATTTGCTTCAGGTGTGCTTGGAAGAAGAATACCGGCTGCACTTGGAGATATGGGCAGATAAATAAGAAAAAGAGGGAAGGAGGGAGGGAAGAAAAATATCAGGTGCAGCACCATAATTTCCCATAAGAAAACTTATCTGATAGGCATGTGGGAGAAAGCTCCAAGGATAAAAATTATGCAGGGCTGTTTGGGCAGGGAGCAAAGGAAAATGGGGGAGAATCAGAGGTAGGTTCTGAATCTTCTTACTGCCGGTTCACTCAGGGTTGTGCCTCGAGCGTGCGTGCAAAGCACGTGAGCGAGCGCATGTGCAGCAGTCAAAACTAGCTTCTGCGTATGCGCAGAATCAAAATCCAAGATGGCAGCGCCCACAGAGCCACTGACAGAACTGGTTCCATGATGTCACTGCAGAGTTACTTCCTACTCTATAGAACCAGATAGAACCGGTAGGAACCCACCTCTGGGGAAAATGGCACCTCCTTTCCATAGATAGAGTGAGGTGGAGTCGGATTTGTGGTTCTCAAAAATATTAAGCCAGCTTTTCACTGTTGACTGGCGATAAAATCTATTTTAAACTTGAACGGGACAAAATGGTTTCATTTATTTATGCTGCTCTAATACTTTTGGTAAGATTATTCACCACTTCCTGACCTTCACCTTCTGTAACCTCAGTTGTTTTCGTATTTGGTAACATTTCATGATTCACTGATCATCAGGGTTTTGGTGTTTTTTTTTTTACCCTTTTGATTTGTCCCACCTCTCACTCACATTTATCTCTATTTATACCTGGATGTTTAGTGCAATAATATTATACTAAGATCCATGTTTATTTTTTTTATGAACATCTATATAATTAGGATACTTTTACAGCTATGCACAGTCTCATAAATATTTTTGTTTATATCCTCAGAAAACAAAACGTGCAAATAATTAAAAAAAACAAATTAAATGACTTAATTGAACCAAAAATAACACCATGCTCTTATGATATGTGCTGCGTCTCCGCGCTCGCCATTCTGCCTAGCAACCTGGAAGCGTCACCCATTGGCTGGGATCTGACAGCTCAGCCGGCAGGAACCATTCCACCTCGTCATTGGCTGCCTGCTCTGACAGCCGCTATATAAATATTGTTCTCCTAGGTTAGAACAATATGCCTTATATAAAGCTCTTCTTCGAAAGAAACTTTATAGAGATTGTACAGATTATCATTCTGAGAAATAGGGTGAACCATTAATCTACTGAATAGATGTGAAGCACTGTCAGAAAATACTGTTCTATTTGAAGCTGAAAAGTCAATTGTTTCATGGTTGATAAAAGAGTTAATAAAAGACACAGAGGAATGATACAGCTGGACAAGATAACAACAGCCAAAATCCATAGATATTTGATGATGCACTGGAATCTATGAAATGTTGGCGTGGTAGACTGATCCTGTCTAAAACTGAGCACTTACAGTTGGACTTGCTGGTAACTGAACTTTTTAGAAAATCTGTGCAAAGGCAGACCAGCTTCCATATCAAAATCTAGCCATTAAAAAGTAGAATTTATTGCAGGAAGCAAAGCTATTCATTTTCACATATCCACATGTGCTCTGTGCCCCCCCCCCAAAAAAAGCTGGAATATCACAGGGTCGGAGGTGAGTTCCTACTTGTTGTATCCAGTTCTATAGAACTGTTAGTAACTCTGCGATGATATCACGGAGCTGGTTCTGTCAGTGTCTCCATGGATACCGCCATCTTGGATTTTGCTTCTGCGCATGTGGAAAAACGCATACGCAGCATGACCTTGAGTGAACCGGCAGCAAAAAAATCCACAACCCACCCCTGCACAGGGCATAATATTTTTGCAATAATTTTCATACCGTGTTTCCCCAAAAATAAGACAGGGTCTTATTTTTTTTGACACCCAAAATAAACGCTTGATCTTATTTTCAGGGAGGTCTTATTATTTTTGAGGTGCAGGAGATGGTGTCTGTGGTCACCTCATGGCTACTGCTGTGTTTTGGGGAGGGCTTATTTTCGGGAGACGGCTTATTTTAGCTCATGCGCTCAAACGCCTGATTGGGCTTATTATCCGGGGAGGTCTTATTTTCAGGGAAACAGGGTACATTTCTAGCTCCTTTTAAGATGATATGCCAGATCAGCAAAAAAGAATATTTTCACCTTGGGCAGTTCTCATATTATTTCCAGTTTGTTTGCAAGGACTTTTCATGTAATGTTTGTAACCATGATCTCGACAGACAATGGAAATCTTTTGCATATATGTGGGGATCTGAAGAGCTAAACTAAGATCCCTTAGTACAGCCTGTACTCGTATGGTTGCTGTCATCTTTCTATCTTTCTTAGAAATAGCTGGCATGAGATCCAGAATCCTACCCATCAGCTGTCCCATACATAGGGAGCCGCTCATTTGTGGTTGTTAGGTAAGATCTACTTGTCATAGAGATCTAAAACAATAAAGACAAATCTGAAATATAGAAAGTGTATTTATATGAGTGCTATAAACATTTGGAAAATGGATGGTTTGATGATCTGCGAAATCTTAAAGATATGTGCCCTCCTTTTGAAGGAGACGGTATTACAAGAACCAACTAGGTAGGCTAAAAGTTCTAGCTAGCTGAAGCATCAGTGTTAAGTTGCATACACCAAAAAATCTCCTACCCCATCTCCTACCACAGGTTTTGTGCCCTATAACTTAATCATCTCTCCTTTCTGCTCTGTGGTACATAAGACTTTGTGATTGTACTCAGGGGTGGGCTTCAAATTTTTTAGCAAGGGGTTCTGTGCCTGGTTGCTGGGTGGGCCTGGCCATGGTGGGTGTGGCCTAGTCAGCCTTCTGCACTATGGTAGGGGGGGTGTTTATGTCCTTCCTGGGCTCTGTAGGCATTCCTTGAGCCTCCAGGAGGGCGAAAATGGCCTCCCCGGGCTCCAGAGGCCCTCCGGAGGTTTCCGGCCTTCCCAAACTTCCAGTAGGCCCTTTTTTCCCCTCCCTGAGCCTCCATGCACGCCCTGCACTTACCTGCATCCAAAACAGGTTGTGTGGGGACTCCTGGGAGGGGCGGAATGGGTTGGATGGAGCCAGCCAGGAGTGAGATTTGGGGGTTCTCCAAACTGCACAAAATCTTAGCTAGAAGTTCTCCTGAACCCCTGCGAACCCCCAGCTGCCCATCCCTGATTGTACTACACATTTCTCTGAACATTAGATAGTCTTTCTCTTGCCAGAAATCTCCTTCCAAGCTACATTTACTGAAATCCAATCATTGTCCCATTTGTTTGATGAGACAAGCAGAATTATATGAAATGTTTATTGTTATTATGTGTTGCCACTTCATAGTGTAATTTTAGATACTTAATAAATACTTTGATACTTAATAAAATGGTGACTTCCCAGGGAATGTCTTGCACTCTGATGAGAAGACAGCTAACTGGAATTGAGCTAATGAAACCTACACTCTTTAAGAAGAATGGGGTAAAATCCAGCTTAGGTTATCACTTTGGGACACGTTTGGCAAATGTTAGCATTTCAAAACTTTGGAAGTTTATAGGCCAAATTGTTCCTATCATAGAAAAGGAAATGCACTGGAAGTCCCTTCCTCTTAAAAATCAGTAAAATTGCATCTCCTATTCTTAAGTTGGGTAAGATCCAGTACAGAGGTGATATTCAGCCAGTTCAGACTGGTTCGTCCAAACCGGTAGCAAAAATTGTGGGTGACCCTACCCCACCCCAACCCCAGCTCTATGCCATCCTATTTAGGCACGTTTTTGAGGCCATGTGCATGCATAGAAGGCCATGCACATGCATGAAAGGTCAGGCACATGAGCGGAAGGCAGGCACATGCATGAACCAGTTGCATGCATGCACAAAGCGAGCGTGTGTGTGCGGGGCGAACCAGTAGTAACATAAGGTGAAACCCACCACTGGTCCAATACTATTTGTAGAAGGTGAATCAATGTACTAACTAGTCACCATATCTGCATGACAACTAGAAGGTACCCAAGTTCTTAATGAAGAGTGAAAAAACAAGGAGTGAATTAAGGTTTTTAATGAGCTGCACTTTGCAAACTTCACATCTAGGTTGTGGGTAGGAGCAACTAGGCATGAGGGAGAGACTGCTGCATTCTTGTGACAAAGGCTGCATCCAGGAAAGGCAAAGTAGAGGCTTTTATGCTGAAAACATCCTCCCTGCTTCACAGAATCTATTGGTAGGAGTAGGAAGATGACCGTGTCTTCTATTATATAAACCCTTTTCTCTCACTTCATCATCTGCCCTTTTCAATTCAGAGGAGAGGCATTTGGGAAAAGACGGGATCACTGCACCAAGATACTGCAAGGGCAGAAAATATCTAGACACACGCACCATCCTTAAAATCATGCAAGTTCCCAGAAATGTTGCTCTGATTAATTTTATTTTATTTTATGTTTAAATTCCAGATTTATGTTACCGGAAAGGTCATAATGTGAGCAGGGCTCAGACCCAATGAAGACAGTATTATTCTGCTGCCAATTTCCCCAACTGGAGAGCTTTAGTTCCGTTGAACTTCAGCCCCTGTCATTCCCAGAAAGTATATCCAAGGGCCATGCTGGCTGGAAATTGGAAGAGTTAAATTTTAACTTTGTTCCTATAATATATAGAAAAACTAAGTGATACTCCTAATTTCTACATAAAGTATTGAAGAATCACTGTCAGTTAAAGAATGTATGCTGGGAGCTTATGTTTGAATGTACATTGTATGTTTGTAGTTTGTATGTACATACTGAGAGCTTATGCACCAGAGACAAATTCCTTGTGTGTCCAATCACACTTGACGAATAAAAAATTCTATTCTGCTCTGCTCCGCTCCTTATTGGGCTAAACAAACCCATGTTTGCATTGAGGATAAGAATATTTCAGAATTGTTACTTTTTCCAGGCCAGTGAGTACTCACTACCTTGGTTCATAAGACTCACCATCTTCCAAATTTCTGAAACCTTTCTACTTTTCTGAAACACAGAACCAAATTGAAAACCACCGAACCAAATCCAATCTTACATGGTCCTATAGCAAATCATGCCTGACTTACTGAAGAGATTTGTTGCATAATTTCAATGAAGAGATTCCAACAGCCATTAAATCAGGGATGGAATCCAGAAGGTTCTGACAGGTTCTGGAGAACCAGTAGTGGACATTTTGAGTAGTTCAGAGAAACCAGCAAATACCACCTCTGACTGGCCCTAGAGTTGGGTGGGAATGGAGATTTTGCAGTATCCTTCCCCTGCCACGCCCACCAAGCCACACCACTCCCACCAAGCCATGCCCACAGAACCTGTAATAAAAAAAATTGGATTTCACCACTGCATTAAATCCCACCAGCATGATGAATGCTTTTCTCAATAAATACACAACAACACACAACTACTTGTCTTTTTCTTCTTCTTCTTCCTGCTATTTTTAATGTCTGTAGTTTCCCCATTGAACACTTTTCCGAGGAATCTTTTGATGACTGTGGTTTCCGTGGGCTGCTTACTGGAATGTGTTTTAAAACTGTGGTATTGGTTTTACTCAAGTGGAGAGCTTCAAAGTCCAACTACAAAGAAGCACAGGTCTAAGAGTAATCCCTTGAAACAGTAAGACCAGACCCACAAAACTTCAGTTTGTTAAAAGTTGCTAGTAAGATATTAAGTATTTATATTCACAGTTCTTTTAAGGATACAAGATTGGCAGGTAAGGGGTGTGCATAAGTGCACCAACGTGCCTACCTTCCCTGTCCTAACATTCCCTTTTATTCGTATCCATTTCATGTATTCATAATCATGTTTATACTTATATCTGTTATATAATACATGCTTGAAGAAATAAATAAATTAGTACATTCAGAAACTAATATAAATGCATATGGATGAAGTGTACCCTTCATTCTCACCTACCCCCCCTGCCCAGAGGTGGGTTCCTACCTGTTCTATCTGGTTCTATAGAGTAGGTAGTAACTCTGCGATGACATCACAGAGACGGTTCCTTCGGTGTCACCGTGGGTGCCGCCATTTTGAATTTATATATTGCTGCGCACTTTGCGCGCGTGCTCGGGGCGCGACCCTGAGCAAACCAGCAGTAAGAAGATTCAGAATCCACCTCTGCCCCCACCTCACTACAAACCTTCACAATCACAGAAGTGAATGGACTTTGGAAACACACCAGTAAACTGAAGCCACTACTCCTACGCTTAGGTTAGCTTTTTAACATCAACCTATTTCTGCCTGAGCTTCAAGGCTATCTTTTATTTCACATTTTAATTCTAGACCACACTCACGGTAATATGTTTATTAACCGGTAGTTGCATTTGCAAAATAAATATATATAGATATACTCCACACATGAAAGAGACTGTGGTGTAGATCCTGTGAATATCAAGAACCTTCTTCTCATCAGTGAATGCTAACAAGAGCCTCCAGTTAATCAGTGACCATAAACATGAAGGAATGTTTGGGATATACTGTAGAAGTTGAGCCTGTCATAATTGTCAACTATGACCAAGTCAAAAGGCCAAATGCTGTCTCGGTGGATGGGAGTTTTGCCCATTATGAAATTCTTGTTACATGGGAGGGTGATTCACTCCTTTTTCCATTCTCACCCAGCCTGTCATCATTTCCTTAAAGAATATACGACCAAGCCTCAATAATAAATGATAACTCCTTAGTCCTTAAGGGGTAATTCCCACTTTAAGGCAAACCAGATTGCAACAGTCTAAAGAGAGTGTTTGTGTGTAGCTAGAACAGAATCGTAGCCTGTTTTACAGAATGAAGGGGGCAAGAAAAGGCCATCCTAGGCTCTATGCAGAAATATCCATTTATTTACCCTACTTTACTCCCGCTTGGCACTTTCCAGATGTGCACAAATTGCTACCTGCTACCATCAACCCCAGCCAGTGGCAATGCCAGCTGAATTGACATCCAATACATCTAGAAAGCACCAGGTTAAGGAAAGCAGTGGGATGATTTAAAGTAATACCTTCCATTTTAAATGATTTCCTTTTATAGCGGAAGAAAATAGATTTGAATTTATTTATCGTATTTGCTTTTGTTGTCATACAGCTATGGAAGAGAAATGGCATACTTTAATGATGTGTTCTTGTGATATAAAGGCTTTTCTTTATTCATTCCCACTGAGATTTAATTGCAAGATTTCTAACATGGACGCCAGAGAACAATTTTTAATATTTATGTATCAACACGGTCACATATTCTCCCATTCTAAGTGCTGCAAATTTCAGAATGTAAGAACATTTAATTCCCCTTCAGAGCCATGCCCCTAAGGAAAATTCATAACATGCCTTCCAGCGTAGACAAGTAGATTGATCGATCCTGCTTTTCTTTTATTATGTTCAAAGGATTGAAGAACATTGATTAAAACCTCCAGCTTAAAACACAGACATTAAAAAAACCTAATAAACTTTCACATTTACATTTATGAGGCATGATTATAATTCTGTGGGAGCCAATTGTTTACTTCTGTTGTTCAGCTTCAAAACCCAGACTGGATTTTTGATCATGGTTCTTTTTCATCCCACTGAAATGTAACATCTGATTATTTTTTTAAACTAGAAATGCAGATCATCTGGGATCGAATTGCTAGGTCAGGGGTCTGCAACCTTAAACACTCAAAGAGCCGTTTGGACCCATTTCCCACAGAAAAGAAAACACCGGGAGCCACAAAACCTGGGTGGGCCTGGCCAACTCAACGTCACTCACTTCTACCAGACCTTCTAGCCACGCCTACCCAGCCGGTCCTTAGGGCAGAGAACCGGTTGTTAAAAAACACCAGGAACCACAAACCCTTTTGACCTCTTTCTCTCCACCCCCCACCCTCCTCTCTGTATCTCCCTGTCTCTGCCGGAGCCAATTCTCCATCCCCCACTGTCATCCTTACCTTCTCAGGCCTGGCGAGGAATGACTAGGAGGGGAGGGCGAGGGGCAGAGCCAGCCAGTGGTGGGATCACCCAACAGGGAGCCACAGCAGAGAGCCTAAAGAGCCGTATGCAGCTCCGGAGCCGCAGGTTGCTGACACCCGGACTAGGTGTTCTGACCCAACTCCCCTTACCTGACAAACCCTCTGTAGTTAACTCAATGCTTTCTTTATTAGGAGTGCCAGCAGCCCTGGCAAAAAGTTTTTCTCTCACCGCAGGCTAACAAGTCTGTCTGGCAGAGAGATGAATAGTTGTCTGCCACATCTATTCGTCTCCACCCCCTGCCTTTTATCCCTAGAGCTAAGGTGGGGCTTCGCTATCAGGGGCTCTTCTGTCCCAAGAATCGGCCCACAGATTTCCACTGCTCTCCTCTCCTTTGCCTTCTGCGAATCCACACATTAGGCACTGGATCCAGCTGTTCCTCCTCTTCCTAATCAGCCACCTTGCAGACCTGGGGGCTGTTGACTCTCCATGTGAGAGCTGACGGATGGCCCAGGCTCCGCCTCTGTCTCTTTCTCTGACAGCTCCATTCTCTCTTCCCCCTCGGAGCTCTCAGGTTGCCTTGATGCTGACTCTGTCTCCCACACCTCCTCCTCCTCTGATTCGGCTGCTGGAGGAGCTGACGGCCGACAGGCCACAACACTAGGACTCACTGTTTCCTGGGTATCTAGCTTGATGCCTTAACCACTACCCTAAAATGGCTCCTTATTTCTCACATATTGAATCCTTAATATGTAGTGAGAACGCAGGGCATCAATGACTTCTGTTAAGCATGGAAACACTATATTGAAAGTTTCTGGTACGGCAGTTGATAAAACAAACCATGAAAATCAGTTTTCCAACTACATGAATTAGGGTGAAATTGTGACTACGCGCAGGTGTTCTTTTGTAGATAAAAACAAGCTGAAGCTGTCATGTCACTCAAACGCAGCCAAGCTGTCTCAATTTCCACGTGCCTCAAATTTGGAATTATGTCATTTTAATTAAGCAAAAACCCGTTCCATTTCGGCTAAGTGAGTCTTGTAAAAACAGAGATGTTGTCAAAAAAGAATGTGGGATCGAACCAATTTGAAATGACCCCTAAAGCTGCTTTTTTTTGGGGGGGTAAGCAATGTTCAATTTCCCCCCCCCCTCTATTTTTGTTCAGGCAATGTATTTTGAGAAAATGTATAAATATGATCCTCTTTAGCAGAACAATAAAAATGCAGCAGGAGAGGAGGAACAAATCAAACCAACCAGGGAAAATTCTGAATGGAACGTCCAGCCAGGAACACCTTGGCACAGGGGTGTCAAACTCGATTCCATTGAGGGCCGCATCAGGGTTGTGTTTGACCTCGGGGTGGGTGGGGGGCATGGCCAGCTCAACATCAGTCTTCAAGGTCCTGTTTTCAGCTGAGAAGGCCTCCTGTTTTCTGCCAATGAAAACAGAATTTTGGGGCAGTGTGCTTAACTCCCCCCCCCCAGCTCCATTTTCACTGCAGGAGGTTGTTGCAGCCAAAAATGGAGCTCATGGGAGCTGTGTGCAGGCCCCCGCAAGCTCCATTTTTACTGGCAGAGACACCGTGGGCCGGTCCTTTGCTGTTTCCATGGCGGCCCTGCGGACCAGATCTAAGCACCCTGCAGGCCAGATGTGGCCCACAGGCCTTGAGTTTGACACCTCTGCTTTTGGCAGAACAGAACCCTGTGTGAGGGATGGGTGAGGGTCACTCAGTTATTAAGAACAGAGAGATACTTTCCAAGGTGATGCTCAAATCAAGCAAGCAGAGTAGAGGAATCAGGACCTAAAGAAAAAAGGTGGCCCTGTCTCTCATGAAGCATTTCCTCAGCCTGAAGAGGTTTCTCTGAGACATATAGACAGAATGTCCTCTATGACAGTGATGGCTAACCTTTTTCTTCTTGCGTGCCAAAAATGGATGCACAGACACACTAGCACACACATGCGTGCTGGCGCACAACCCACACACACATACACACACTGCACTGTGCATGCGCCCCCTCCCATTGTGCCGTTTTTCACCCTCCAGAGGCTTCAGGACGCTGAAGCCTCCAGAGGGTGAAAAACGGCCCAACGGGAGTTCCGTTTTGCCTGTTGAGCTGTTTTTCACCAGTCATGCCAAGATTGGGATGGCTTGTAGGCAGGGAGGAAGTGAGACAGGATGACCAGCAGAGGCTAAGCTCTGAGAGACAGAGCTCAGGGATGAGCAAGGACCACCCTCTCTTGATCCTTGAGCACGGAGAATGGAGAGAAGACAAGAACAGTGCAAACTGACCCGACTACTCAGGAGGAAAGTGCCCTGCCACTCTTCACAAGGCACACCTGGGGACTGAGCCTTAAGGAGATGCTGTGGGGAGGGGCATTTATCTGGAATGTTTGAACTTTCCTGAATTCCTTGCATTCTTTCTGGATTTCTTGCTTTGCAGCCGTGATGCTCACAGCATTGGGCTGGGCTATTTGCAGCCAGATGCTGCTTGAGGGGTGTGTGTGTGTGTCCTCACTTTGCTCTGGGACTTGCCAGAAACATAGGAGCGTTTGGGGAAATTTGGAACAATAAAGGGGCGGTTTGAACTGCCAGCTGCCTGTGTTATCTCTGTGCTGTGCCCCGGGTCATCACACTTTCCAAGTTGTTGACCATCCCTGTGTTTTAAGGTTGCAAACTTTATAGATTTAGAGAAATGCTTCCTTCTACTTCTCCTGAATCTTCTACTATTCGGTTTTCTTTGATTGCCCTTGGTTTTCTCTCTCCCCATATAGAGTGAATAAATTCTGTCCTATTGCTTACCTTGCTAACTTTCCCGCCTCGGTTAACCAGACCCTAATACTTTTTTTTTTCAGAAAGGAGAAAATAATAGCCCACCCTAATCTTGAGCTACTTGGGCTGACCAAGTCTGTGCTACAGTTTAATTTAATTTTTATCTTTAATCATCTTTAATAATGTTTTACATCAATTTACTCAGGCAAAAGATTAAGAGGACTAGGATATGCTTTCCTGGATCCTCCTGTTTCTTTTAAAAAAAACAAAACTTTACACAGCCTTATCCAATTCCGTAAGATTTATGAAATAGTCTTATTTAAGAAACATATATTATACCTGCAGTATATTCAACTTAAGACCACAGTTGAGCCAAAAATTGCTAAGCAAGACAGTTGCTAAGTGAATTTTGCTCCAGTTTACTAACTTTCTTGCCACAGTTATTAAGTGAATCACTGCAGTCGTTAGTACCATGTTTTCCTGAAAATAAGATCTAATATTATTTTTTGCTCCAAAAGATGCATTAGGTCTTATTTGGGGGGAAATACGGTACTAAATGCATCCGTCTGGCTGACGATCTTAACTGGGGCTTATTTTTGGAGTAGGGCTTATATTACGAACATCCTGAAAAATCATGCTAGGGCTTATTTTCCAGTTAGGTCTTATTTTTGGGGAAAGACGGTAACCCAGTTGTGAAGTGAATCTGGCTTCCTCCTTGATTTTGCTTGTCAGAAGATTGCAAAAGATCACATGACCTAAGGCACCTGCACCCATCATAAATATGAGCCAGTTGCCAAACATCTGAATTTTGATCAGGTGATCATGGGGATTGCTGCCATGGTCGTAAGTGTGAAAACCGGTCATAGTTCACCTTTTTCATTGCCGCTGTAGCTTCGATCCATCACTAAATGAAGTGTTGTAATTTGAGGACTACCAGAAATGGCATGTGAGAATGACCTTGGGAGACAGGGAGAAGAGACACATCCAAGAGAATGGTTAGATAAAAGGCAACTTAGCCCATAGCAGAAATGTGGGCAGAGGAAGCAAGTCAGAAGAGACCCTCCTTAGTTTCTTAGGCTGTTAAGGGGGGTGGAGGTAGATATGTACTTTCAAACTGGCAGGATTCTGTTCATGTAACCTTACTACAAAGTAGAATTTGTTCATCTAGCCATGCTTCCTGTCTGGTCTAACTTGCAAAGATGGCAATATATTTATTAATATGAGTGTTCTGGCCCATCAGTGGAGTTGGCAGCAGATGCAGACAGTGAGGAGGTTGGGGAGGAACATGGACCAGTCCTGGAGTCTGGAGAAGGTTCTGATGGGGGCTTCGTGTCAGAGGCAGAGAGGGGGCCAGGGCCGTATGCCAGTTATCAGCTGCCTTCGGAGTCAGACATCAGTGAGGCAGACGAACAGCTGGAGCCTGTT